>APFE031175376.1:105520-115847 GCA_000404065.3 Pinus taeda
TGGTGATGGTGATGGTGATGGTGGTTAATGTTCACGACCAAACTTTGGTCTATCTGACCTAAAGAAACCAATTATTTAGTTTGATTTAAGATTTTATTATTGTGCTCAAAAAACTTGGAGGTTTGGAGAGAAGCCTCCCGAGCTCACTATAATTTTGACATCGTAAAAGGCTAGAAAGGTCAGTGTTGCAACAAATATTATGAAACTGAGATCTAATGTGGTTGTATGCGGGGCACTCTAAGAGGAAGTGATTTTCATCCTCGATGTTCATATTCTCACAGAGATGGCAGATCCTTTCCATCCATGGTGTTTTAGGAACTGCCCAACGACTCGTTTCACTATGGAGCTCATAAGAGTTCATTCTAATCTTGGCTATATTAATTTTCTTCTTTGAGATAGTTAAAACATAGAGATGCTTTTGATCTTATAGTGTGAGGTTGATGACCTCCTTATAATATCTTAATTTTCTTTTCGCTGCTAAATCTTTCTCACACCACATTTTTTCTTTGAATTTAGAAGTAACAATATTTTTAATGCTATTAATGTTTTTCAATGCAACATTCTCGTTGATCTCCCAATAATTTAACCAAGATCTCATGTCTTTATACCAACCTTGTTTGAGCCTTAGATGGTTTTGGCTGGAATTTAAAGCTAACATAGGAAGTCTATGGTCTCCTATGTTATTGAGTTTGTTCTTATACAACAAAAGCCTAGTCATAGCTAGGCTCTCGATAGGGGAAAGACACACTTCTGTAAGGAGAATAGGAAAGGATGTATTGCTTTTAATTTTGAGGTTATACCTTATAAAACGCTTCTGGAACATAAGATAACCATTAAGCAATTGGTATTCCCATAAATACTCAGTAATAGGATTTAGAAATACAATTTTTTAATTGAAATTTAGAGTGAAAAGCATTTTGATACCTGGAAAAGAGTGAATTGGATCAATAAAAGGATAACAGTTTACTTTTACTTGTTGGCTGCACAGTTGGGGTTCCTTTAACTACATCATGCCTACCTTGAATTTCTAAGGCCAACTCTGTTATTATAACTTGTAGCTTTGTTCCAACCAACAAAATTATCTATATATTTTGGAGATAAAATGACACAAAACCCAAAGAATTCAATCAAAAAAATTGTTATGATTATTATCTCCCATTATCAATAATTCAGTGTCATATAAGTCCAAGATTTTTGTGCACTTACATCTAAGGGAACTAAAGAGAGACAACAGAATGAATACCTACAACAGCACAAACGCCTTTTAAGAATATGCAGATTGAAGTCAATAGAAGCAGAGATAGAGTGTTGAAGACTTACCATACACACTGAGGAGCAAAAAGATTACAGAAAAAGCCCACAATGGAGGACTCTAGATAACCCTTTTTAACCCTTCTTAGTTCCTCTTTACTCGTTGCCCTGATTCATCTAAATAATGACGACAACATTCTGCTCCTCCTCAATACCTACAATAGTATTTAGTATTGTCTCCTTCTAGTTGAAGTCATTCCATAGCCTCCTAGAAATGGGAAGTTTTTTTTCCGAGATGTCATAGCCAAAAAGTTTCCAAAAACAACAAGACCTATTTAATGCAATGGACATTGGGTATTATCTCTTTACCCTTCACCTACTAATTTTCATCTTCAATGGTTCTTTATATGTCACAATGCTTGTTGAATTTATGCCTTATGGCGTTTCTTTTGCAACATCTAGTGCAAATGCTAGTTTAACAGATTTTTAACTTCACATAAAAATTTTGAGAGCACCACTAAAACATGATCAGCATTAATCCATTCAACAACCATTTTTTTTTAATCCATTCAACAACCATTCTACAGTGACGGTCTCTTGCTTCTAGGGTCCTTCAACAAGTGTCTCTCTTAATCACAGTCTGTTTCTCCTTGCAACTCCTCTCTCCAGCGGATCTCTCAAACTTCTGGCACTCTGTAACACAGATGCTCTGCAACTTAATTTGTTGCACACGGTCACTCTACAACATTGAAGCTCTGCACACGATCACTCTGCAATACTCCTTACCAGAAAAATTCCAAATTTTCAACACACGGGTCTCTCACGAAACTTCACACAGAGACCTCACACCTCACCCTCTCAACGTTGAAGGCTAAACGAGGCTCTAATATCAAATTAGAGAAAGAAGAAAACATAATTGAACACAACACACAAAGCTTACTCATTCCATTACCAAGCAAGGAGTTCTATACACAACATAGAAGTTTATGGATTCTAGTTGTCGGTGGCTTCTTTGGGACGCTACCTAAAGTCTCCAAAAATCTTGAGGCCATCTCCTGAACTCTTGAGATGGTTGAGCACTTAACAAGTTTGGTGTTTGGAATTAATGTGTCCAACATTTTTAATATTGTTTTCAGATTTTTAAAGAATGTGTTGTTGTAAGGAGATTGTGTTAAAGAGATTGCACAAATGGGTTCAGATTAATATTAATAAGGTATGCATAATTTCTCTATGCTATGGTCATTTATGGTTATTTTTTTTAAATCTAATAGATTTTTTTCAAACTTAAGGCGATATAAATAAAAACAAATGTGATTGATATTTTTGCTACTGGAAGGAAATGTTAAAAAATTTGAGAATTTAAAGATTTCTTTGTTATTTTAATGTACAAATATAGGATTTTGGAAATAAATTTATTAAGCTAATTTAAAAGACAACAATTGTTTTTTGGGAGTAAAGGGATTAGCCGAAATCACTAGATCTCACTGAATAGATAAATTTAATAAGTCAACTAGTTTAAATGATGGGAAATTGAGATTTATTTTATTAATCTTATGTTAAATATTATTTAAATTTTAAATATTTAGTAAATTTTGATTAATTTTAAAATAAAATTGTTTAATTTAATAAAAAAATTAAATTTTAAATTTAATATTTAAAAATTATATTAAAATATTTAAAATTTAATATATATTAAATTTAATATATATTTAAAAATTAATGAATGATTTTACTAATGCAGTTGAATTCAAAAATTGATGTCTAATATATTATAGTATTTTTGAATATTTTACCGTTTACATAAACATCAAAAATTTAAATTTACAATTTAATATTTAAATTTAAATATTTCTTTTAATTTTCATTTATATATATATAACCTTTCGTATATATTTAAAACTTAAAATTATTATGGTATGATCGTGAATATTCTTCTTAATCTACATATTTTGTTCAAATATGTCCAAAACCGTCTTCGGATTTCTTAAGATTAAAAAAACCGCTAAAACCCCCGCTTCCAATTTTCCTTACTTTTATCCATCTATTCACATTTAGATGAGAATGCGATGCAGAGATGTAGTGCTCATAATATTCTGCATAATTTGTCCGTTTAAAATGTGGCGGTCAATTTGTTTATGCAATTCATATGAACAAAGTTTTAGTGATCGCTTGTTATGGCAATTCATATGGACAAAGTTTTGTTGATCGCTGAATTATCTGGTGGAATTATAGATATAATATATATATATTTTATTTATTTTATTTTAGGGAAATATTATTATAGTTTGTTTTTTTAAAAAGAATATATTATATATATATATTTTTATTTTTATTTTATTTTATTTGGGGAAATATTATTATGTTTTTTTTTTAAAAAATTACTATTTCTGATTGTCTAATTAAGCAAAGTTTAGTTATCATTGGAACTAGGTGGGGTTATTTGGTTTCAAATAAATAGAAAATGCCATGATGCTCACTCATTTACTAGGTAAAATGCAATTCATTTATATTGCATATTGTTTGTAGTAATTTATATTGCATATTAAAGATGAGTTGTTCACTGAACATTATCATTGACTCGACTCGGCAGAGGAAATCACTGCAAACAAACAAATATTTATCAGCCCTGAACATTAAGGTTTAAATTCAGTACTATACTTCCTCGAAGAACTGTAACAAGCTATAATGAGAAAACACAAATTATTTTCTTCAATACCTATAATGCAGACTCAAGAATTACTTTAGTTAATATATACCATTAAAGTTAGAACGAGAGCCTCTGACGTGGGATGTTGGGGTGAGAAAATTGAAGTAATGGGTTCTTCTTGATAGCGTGACCATTATCGCAGAAAAACACCAATGCCTTCTCATTCCAGTCCGTGTCCGTTGGAACCCATAAATACTACCCTCATTCCCAAACCACCAGCAATCTGTTGGCCAGGGGGACATGCTGAGTAGATGCGCATTCCCAAACCACCAGCAATCTGTTGGCCACGGGGACATGCTGAGTAGATGCGGCTCGCTGGGTTAGCATGGGATCACTATTTTTCGAAGAAGCCCAGTTCATGGCGGCATGAAAACCCATGCCCACATCAACACTCTATGGACAATTTTCATTATCATCCAACATATCATCATCCAGTATAGCATAAGCAACCTGCTCGGCCAATCTGACAATATAGTCATTTTCTTCATGTTTCGCTCAGCCGACTGGGGGTGATTCCCCAGGGTAATGAACCTGAAAACCGACAGACGTCGAACCCCTTTCGTAGCGTAGGAATACACACTGGCTGCAAAATTTCATGCACAATAACCAAACAAAACTTTTAAGAAACCCTCCGGATGGATTTGCAGTTGCCCAATCGACAGCTAAAAGCACAATTCCAGCTAAACTTTCACCCCGCTACATGAGAGAAGGATTTAATTTGCTAGATTCCAAAGGTTACCACCACTGTACTTTGCATTCCGAGAGAGACACATGAGAGCATTTCGAGAGAGACACATGAGAGGGTCGTATTTCATAGCAATGCGAAAGAGAGGTGGAGGGTTTAGTGAGTTAATTAGGTAGTTAGATAGTTGTTAGTAGGTAGTTAGAGAATAAATTTAATGGTCTAAAACATTTTAATCGTTTAACATTTAATCTGATGTTGAATAAGGGTATATAGTGGTAACTCAGAGAGTTGTTCTCGGAAGGCAACGCCTTACTGCCTAATTAAGTATTTTGAGATAAATTAATCAAAAGAGCATAACCAATTTAGAGATAAATCTTAACTCTATTATGAATATTCCAACATATTTCATAAAAGTTAGAATGCAATGTTTAACATTTTGACTAACTCAAATTACATTAAAATAAAAATAAAATTAGCATATATTTTCACTCTAAAAGAAGTTTGTATATCAAGAGATTTGATCCCTTACCCTTTAATTTCCCCCTTTAAAGATGCTACATTCATGGGTTCTCAATATAATGGGTCATTTTTATTCTATTTTCATGGGGTTATTTTATTTCATTATTTTTTTTGGAATTAAAAGGTTTACATTACATTACATTAATATTTTTATTTTATTTTAATTTAATTTTACAATTTTTATTTTATTTTTATTCTTATTTAAAATAATTTGATGTAGGTCCAAATTATTGAAAATTTACATTGCCAACAACTCTACAATATTGGGATGGAGAGCTTTTATAAAATATTTTAATTTTGAAATGAGTTATGGTTTTGGGCAAGTGGTATTGATAATCCATGGTATTGGCCCATGGTATTGTAAGAAAGTTTATTTACAAGTTAATAATATCTATGATAAAATGGAGGTGAATATCCATGGTTAAGAATCTTGTTATATCATATGTTCATTGTAAGTATTAAGTTTTAATTTTAAAAATGATATAAAATTAAATTAAAATAAAAGATTTATAATTTTTGTTTTTTTATAAATTGGGTTATTGGTTTTGGATATGTAGTATTGATAAGCCATGGTATTAGTCTATGGTATTGTACAAAAAATCTGTTTAGAAGCTAATTATATCCATCCTAAAATGGGGTGAATATTCATGGCTTAAAATCTTGTTGTATTTTAAATATTAAAATATTATTGGCTTATTAATTAAATTTAAATATAGTTACAAAATCATTATCTTAATTTGTATGGTAAAATAGACATTAATTTATTTAAGTATTATTTGTATGTTATATATTTTAATGTGATATGTATATTATGATTTTCTTTTATTTAAAATGTCATTGGTACATTTATTGATGTGTAGATGTGAGATATGAGATGTTAGATATTTTTTTAATTAATTTTTTTCTATATTGTAATTTTGCTTTTTATTAATAAAATTACGAACAATTTTTTAGATAAAAAAAAATATAATATACATATCACATTAAAATATGTATCATATCAATAGTACTTATAAATTAACATCCATTTTACCATATGAGTTAAAATAATGATTCCATCACCATCTTTAAATTTAATTAATAAGTGGATAAAAAATTAATATTTAAAATTTAATCACTAATATTTATCATGGATATTATTAACTTTTAAATAGACTTTTTAACAATACCACTGGCTAATACCATGGTTTATCAATACCATGGGTCATCTAGGCTTTTGATTATTGTGTTATGGATCTAACATTTTAATTATTCTCTTGCAATACCATGGATCAATACCATAGTCTATCAATACTAGATTCCCAAAAACCATAACTTATTTCAAAATCAAAAGATATACAAATACTTTATTTTAATATTTGATCTAAGACTTTTTGTGATCCATAATAATCTTTGAAGAATTATAAATCTCATAAGCATTGATTGAGGATCAAATTTTCAAACCTACTAATGAGGATCATCATCACGACCAAGATGAAAAAACTGATCTATCAATACCATTAAATAGGAAAGGAATGCATCAAGTTCCAAAACTAGCCTTTAGAAAATAGTATTATTTTATTTTAGTACTAATGGCTAGTCTTTAGTCAAAAAATTTGTACTCACTAAGTCAAAGGGGAGAAATTTTATTAAATAAAAATTAATTATTGAAAATTTTAATTAATTATTATATCAAGGGAATAGGTTAAAAAATAATATATATACCATTTATATTAATTGTTAAAATTTAAAATTTTATATTAATCTTTAATCAATAATTTATTAAACTTTAGAAAAACAATAATAATCATAATACTAATAACAATAATGAAAATTTTATATTAATTTTTAATCATTAAAATACTTAATCCTAAAAAATAAACAATCACAACGAAAGAGCAGGAATCCAACTCTTGCTCATTTTCCAACTATCTTCTTTATTCAGATTTTGACCTACTTCTCAATTTCAATGGTCTCTCCCAACTTCCTATGGTGGAAATTATCAATCCTAGCAAGGACATAGGAATATTCAATGTATACATGGTGCTTCATTTTCTCTGCATGCCCAGTGATAGCAGAGGAGTGAGAACAATTATGCTTGATGTTTGTTGCATGCTCTTGAATTCACAGGTTAATGGAGCGATCGATTTCTCCAATGTAGGGAATCCCACATGAGCAAGGGATTGAGTAAACCCCTTTCATGTCCTTGGGATTAACAGGGTCGTTAACCAATCTAAGGGATCTCCTAATAGTCTGAAGGGGATTGAAAGTAGCAAAAACATTATTTTTCTTAAGAACACGAGCGATCTTATCAGTGGTACCATGGATAAATGGAAGAAGAACATTTGAAAAATGTTCACCCCGAGACTTTTTAATCGAAGAACCTTTAAAATATTTTTGAAAGGATACAACACCTTCATGCCTACTATAACCTTTAATTTAAAAAAAAAAATAGAAGGTAGTATTTGTCATCATCCAGGTGGTTTTCATCAAAAACCCTCAACGCACTGGTAGCAAGAGTATTGAGAACCCCAAATTGTTGCACTGGGAAATGATGAAAACTAACATGAAGATATTGTTCAATGTGAGTTTTCTTGCGAAAAACCTAGTGAGACAAGGAACCGTCTTCATTCCTAGAGAGGAGAACATCAAGAAAAGGAAGGTTACCATTAAATTCAACCTCCATTGTGAATTTGATGGAATCCAAAATAGAATTAAGATGGACAAGAAACAAATCCAACTTCTTACGAAAATGGGGCCAAATAACACAAGAAACATATACAAAAATTTTCTTGAGCTTGGGTTGAAATTGAGCAGAGACCAAAGCTTTGGTCTCAAAATCCTCCATGCACAGGTTAGCAACAATAGGAGAGAGCAGAGAACCCATGGAAACTCTACAAGTTTTCTCATTAAACTCACCCTGAATACTGAGGAATGTAGATGTCATGCACATACCAACAAATTTTAAAGTTTCATCACCGATGATTTGATTTATGACATTAATGGCCTCATTAATGGGGATGTTAGTGAAAATGGAAACAACGTCAAAACTAACAAGAAAATATCTAGATTCAAGCTTGATATATTTAAGTTGATTGACAAAGGAAGCATATTCCTTAACAAAGGAGCTCGTGCAGACAATAAGAGGCTTAAGCTTATGAGCTAATAATTTAGCAAGAAGATAGGTGGGAGGGCCTATCGTGTTGACAATAAGTCTTAGGTGGGCACTTCTTTATGAATATTAGGAAGACCATAAATTCTAGGGGTGAGGGGGTTACTCTCAATAAGTTTCTTGCTAAGCAAGTCAAGGGAAGTGTTAGATTTAACCGCATTGATGAGCTCCTTAGATACTTTCTTAATAGGGTTCTTCTGGAGTTTCTCGCACTGAAAAATATCTTCATGCTAGTTCTCATCATTGTTTCTCAAAAACATTTTGGGCTCTTAACGCTCTTGCTACCCGTGCATTGAGGGTTTCTGATGAAAACCACCTGGATGATGAGAAATCCCACCTTCTATTTTTCTTTTTAAATTAATGGTTATAGTAGGTGTCAAGGTGTTCTAGACTTTAAAAAATCTTGTAAATGTTCTTTCATTAAAAAGTCTCAGGGTGAACATTTTTGAAATTTTATTCTTCCATTTATCCATGGTACCACAGATAAGATTTCTCATGTTCTTAAGAAAAATAATTTTTCCACTACTTTTAGGCATCTTCAGACTATTAGGAGCTCCCTTAGATTGGTTAAAGACTCTATTGATCCCAAGTACATGAAAGGGGTTTACTCAATCCCTTGCTCATGTGAGATTCCTTACATTGGAGAAACTGGTCGCTCCATTAACCTGAGGATTCAAGAGCATGCAGCAGACATGAGGCATAATCGTTTCTGCTCCTCAGCTATTGTTGAGCATGTCGAGAAAATGAAGCACCATTTCTGCATTGAAGATTCTCGCGTCCTTTCTAGGATTGATAATTTTCACCATAGGAGGTTGAGAGAGGCCATTCAAATTGAGAAGCAGGCTCAAAATCTCAATAGAAGTGATGGTTGGAAATTGGGCAAGAGTTGGATTTCTGCTCTTTCCTTATGATTGTTTTTTTTTTATGATTAAGTATTTTAATGATTAAAAAATAATACAAAATTATAGTAATATTTTTAATCCAAGGATTACGCATTTTAATGATTAAAAGTTAATATAAAATTTTAAATTTTAAATTTTAATAATATATTATATATATATTATATATATATATATTATATATATAATATATATAATATATTATATATATTTATTTAATATATATATAATATATATTAATATAATATATATTAATATATATATCTTATTTTTTAACATATTCTCTAGTTTGTTATAATAATTAATTCTTATTTAATAAAATATATCCCCTTTGACTTAATGAGTAAAAATTTATTG
Organism: Pinus taeda; assembly: GCA_000404065.3. Lineage (NCBI taxonomy): Eukaryota > Viridiplantae > Streptophyta > Pinopsida > Pinales > Pinaceae > Pinus > Pinus taeda. The sequence continues at coordinate 115,090 of APFE031175376.1, forward strand.
ACTAAAGAACAGTTGTTAGTACTAAAATAAAATAATATTATTTTCTAATGACTAGTTTTCGAACTTGATGCATCCCTTTGATATACTTGATGCATCCCTTTGCTATTTAATCGTATTGACATATCGTTTTTTTCATCTTGGTCCTGATGATGAACGTCATTAGTAAGTTTGAAACACCCTCAATCAATGCTTATGTGATTTATCTAAAAGCTTATTCAAAAAAAAAATATTTTAATTTAATTTGGTAAATATATATGTAAGCAAAAAAGTTATAATTACTTTTGAGGAATATATTATCCCTCCATCCTCATGACTACTAAAAATATTCAAGGTTTTAGTAAATTCAAAATGAGAATACTTTTATATATACATATGTGAAATTTATATAATATAAATAATATTCTAAAGAGACAAGATAGATGCATCTTAACCAAGGATCCAAGCTAAGAGAGAAAGCAAAGTGACTAAAAATGATAGAGGAAAGATATTGCACGAGTCTTTTAAGTTTTTTTATTCTTGTATTTTCTTTGACATGATTGATCCAAAATATAGGTTTAATATTTTACAACCAATTTTGTTTTTTTAATTTAGATACTTTCTTAAATACAATCACAATGGACAAAAAGTTTTCCTATGTGATTACTACTGAAAATATTTTCTTAATTATACAATGGGTTCATATTTAAGAGAGAGAGTGAGATGGAGGGGGAATAGAGTGGGGGGGGAGACAAGGAGAGAGAGGAAGGAACAAATATAGG
>APFE031175384.1:5813-19786 GCA_000404065.3 Pinus taeda
TTTTGACATGAAGAGCAGAGGTATGGGGCTTGACAAAGAGGACAATGTGGCTATTGATGAGGCCACATACTGCAGATAGTCAGGGTGACAAAATTCAGTGTAACAGGACCGGTGCGACTAGAACAAAGCTCAATTGCTCCAGTCGGTGCTAGGGACAGTGCTAATCCATGAATATTGGCACGAGGAACAAAAGGGCCATTAGCACTGGTCTTAACAAAAGTTTCAGGGGAAATGGTGCAAACGTGAATTGATCTGCTCATGAAGAGGGACACAATGGGAATTTCTTCATGAAGGGAATGTAAGGTTCACTGTAGAGGTCCTCCAGGATCAAGGAACGGGGAGTATAGGGACAGTGACAAAATGTTGTGTAACAGATGCCCCCTAAAGTGTGAAGGTCGAACTAGAGTGAGGGATGAAATGATTTATAAATCAGTGCAAGGAACCGTAGTCTAGCGTCGGAAAACTAGCAAGCAAGTACATATACATATACATAACTAAAAACTCTGTCAAATGATACATGAATCATGGTATGGACATAGCCATCCAGAGAATGATCATGTAAATGGATCTAGGTATGGGTGCAGCCATCCGTCAAAGAGGATCATAATGAAACCAAGGTATGGTCGCAACCATCCAATAATTAGAAGGATCACATATGATAACTCATGGTATGGTCGTATCCATCCATCTTAAAGAGACCTACATATCAACATAACCATGTCACATCACTCCGCAACCTTGACTTTTGTGATCTGAGTCCAAGGTCTTACGCTCCAACATGACTCGATCAAAGTACAAATTCTAACATGTGAATAGATATGTTGATGTCGAACATGTTAGAAAGTTACTTGATTACCAATCAGTGATGTAAATTGTTAACAAGCACGAGAGAAACCACCAATAATGACAATGGTCCTCAAGGTACTATCAACATAATCCATGAAATGTGAATAGAGGAACTAAAGTCGAACACCCATGAAATCACTCGATCGAAAGCCAATGATGTGAACTTTTCGTCGAGTGCAAAGAACTTGCCATTAGGGTATGCAAGCTTTAAGGTACTGGAAGGGAGTCTCTCGGTCAACTTCCCGGATAATGAGCTGAAGTCGACAGGAAGTGACTGTGTCAAAGAAGGGCCATAGTGAATCCCACATGATCGACGTGAGACAAAAGGATGCAGAATAATTTTGGATGATACAGAGAATCAAAGGTAAATGTAACTGCAAAAGGACAACTCTTGAACATATCAGTGACACAACTGGAAGGTTGGCAGCTTTTGGATCCATAGGATCGTTGGTCATGATGACGTGGCAGAGATCAAATGGAAGGAAAAAATGAATGACCCAACCCAGAAAGGTTAACAATACAAAGGAGGATATCCCAACCCAACATGAAGCAGAAAGTGTCATGTTCAAGAGTGAGCTGTCAACACAACTAATTAGATTTCCAAATTTTCCCCCACCATTTCTATTAGGTACCCCAATTATTTTTTAATCGTAAGCTTGAAGGGCACATCATATGCTTGAACTATAATTTCATCCTTCGGATGAATCTGTCCTCGTAAGTTTAACAAGCCCTAGGAAGGAGAAGCTCATGCTCGTCATGATGACAAATCCGATGTCGTTTAATATTTTAATGAGTCCGACAAAGGTGTAACTCGACATATTTTTCATATTTATAGAGTTTGAAAAAGACACGTAAAAGAAAACTCCACATGGTCCATTTTCGTACATTTGTGTCTCTCGAGCCTGAAAAGGTAGAAAATGATACTTGAGAGAACTGCTTGACCATTTCAGTCAAGAAGTACCTTTTTCGTAAATAGTTCCTCTTAGCACGAAAAAGGGTTAAACTTATACTGGGCACATGACGTTTCGCATCTGTTAACAAGTTTGAAATGACAAGGGCTTGACCATATTTTCACTTTTAAAGGGTCAGAAAAGAGCTTGAAAGTAGACCCCCCATTTTATTCTCTTTTACGAGTCAAAAGGGAAAACTACCCGACAATATTTTCATATGAGTTTAACGAGTCAAGAAAAGAGTTGAAACGTGACTTGTCATCATCATCAAACATCCATCACTTGTCGCTGCACAAAAAAGGTAAAGTATATTATCTAGTTCTTGAGGCAAATAGGTTAACATATTTACAAAAACCTAATATTTTCATGAAAAAATGAATAAAAAGGAGAAAAGTAAATATATTTTTACCATTTACTATTTTACCTTGCTGTGAATACATTTTACTCACTTTTTCCCTAATTGCTCTGAAGAAGATTGCGGGAGATCCGGGTGGTCATTCGTAGAGCCGCTAGTTACAAGTAAGAGCCAAAGCCCTGAGCTCCATTTTCATGTCTTTTATTCCTGTTTTTAACCATTTTTTGGTTTTTTGAGGGAGGTTTTACAAAAAGTTTTTCGCCCTGAGTTGGCGCGACTTCCGAGCATGAAATTGTGTCGATTGAGGGTGATTAACAAGGCCTGTTGCGTCATCATCGCAACTGTTTTTAAAATGGACACATTGATGATGTGAATAGGGAAAAAAACCCTATTTCCTCACAAAACCACTGTTAAAACTTGAATTTTATGGGCCAAGCATGATTGTTGACTCAAATTAATGGCTTTTGCAGGAAAGAATCATTGAAAATGGTGGACTGGAAAGAACAGGATCATGATGATGTGGACAATTAGGCACTGAATGATCCAAATTGCTTGGAAGCTTTCAGTGCTTGTGGGCTCCTCAAATTCTTTCTCACACTAGGGATGTGGGCCCAACCCGAGTTTATTTGGTACCTAATTAGTATTTGGGACATAAATCAGGAAATATTTGTCATTGGTGACCAGGAGCTAGAGTTGGAAACTTTAGATATATACTTCATCACTGGATTGTCTCGAAGAGGGGAACCAGTCAATTTCTACGGGTCACGACCGATTGGGGCAAGCATATCCTCATTGCTTGTTGAACGTTTCTTTGAGGCCCTGAAATACAAGAGTGGGAAGATTGAGATTTCCACTATGTAGGTTCTGACATTGAGAGTGCTTTTATTGACCATCAACAGAGTGGCGGGGTCCTAGGCAGTACATGAGACCAACAAGTCGAAGTTCCTGTATGATAATGACTGTACAACACCTACGATATTGAGCTGGGCACAGGCCATGAAGATCAACATAAAAATCCAGTTGACCAAAGATAAGGTGGGGAATCTAAAGCAATTTTGCTTCGGATCTTGCTCGTGGCCTTTTTCTTGGAACGGGTGCCATTGTTCTAGTATCAGCTGACTGAGGTGGATCCTCCCATGCCACGCGATCTGTGGATGGCTTGCTAGAGTCGTTTGATTCCCATGATCACTAGGGGTCAACACATGTCGTACAAACCTGCATTCTTTTCATGGACACGGCGACAAAAAATTGTCATGGAGGACTGGCCATACAGTGGCACCGACTTCCGTGGAGATTCGGACACGCCCTTACTAAATGGAGAGGATTTTGACGATGAAGGTAAAAAATCAATTTTGAGATTTTGAGATTTTTTAATTGTTTTTGGTATATATGTGCTTATAAAATTTCTCTCATTAATGCATGCATTGGACCAGAGCGGCCTGCTAGGATGTCCCCAATAGCCAGGCACGTCCCCCACCCGATAGATGTTGTCACTCCTTATCATAAGGGGAGTGACAACGAGGAGGAGATAACGAGGAACCTTGAGGGGTTGACTCGTGGTATCTCGGAGTATGCTCAGGTAGGAGACATTCCTTGCCAGTACCAGAGACACACGGTGGGAGTCTCAGATTGGATCCGCCGATTACTGACTCATGTTGCACGAGTTGTATCATGCTACCATGATCACCATGCTGATTAGTTCCTAGGTCCAACCTTGCATTTTTTGAGGCCTGTGTGCCACAGATATATGAGGCCTGGGAGTTGTCAATGTTATTTTGGACGCAGATTATTTTTTGGGGTTCTGATGTATCAAACATTATTACCATCTATATATATATATATATATATGTTGTATTTTCTTGCTTACTATGGTACAAATGGTTTGTTTTTATCTTTTCACATGTTTTATAAACATCTATCCAACACATATGAGGGTTTCTGATGGAATATTTCCCGTTGAGTTGAAGGATAACAAGCTGTGAATCCAGGTTGACAACCAACTCTCTAATGTCAAGAGCAATGGCTTCTAACAGTAGTTTGATGACCACACTGTATTCAGCAATGTTGTTAGTGGTACAACCTAAACAGATACCTTGAAGGTCAATAAACTCACCATTAGGGTCATAAATGGTCCATGCCGCAGATGATAGGTTCTCGGTACTACGACAAGCACCATCAGTGAAACCGATGTGAGGAGTCATAGACATCTGCAAAGCAAGAAAAGCATAGTAAACAATAAAGTTGTTTGAAAACTAACACACCAAACCACACTGTACAAAAAATGAATGACACACTAATATACACAAGTAACCATGCAAGATGACCTAAGCATATTACTTGTTGAGAGAGTCCACGCTAGGACTCGGGTAATCAATCAACACAGATGGACACCGTAGTTTTACCATTGCTATGACGAGTAAGCATTGACTCAACCAAATAATAGAGTAGAACTCATATAAGGCGTTTTCCCCATGCCCCCTTGGCGAGGGAGGGTTACAAGTTGGATGGAAACCCGATTACAAGGATGGGAAATCGATACAAACTTGAAGAGGTAGAAAATTCTTGAATCCATGATGGGATAAAGGTTCCCGTAGTTGAAATATCTTCATCATATCAGGATAAACTAACACATCAATAGGTGACTGAGAAGAAAAATTCTCAAGACACATAGACTTGATCGTCGGGCTAGGCAGGAACGAGGAATGAGGATGAGTATCGTTCCATGGTGATTCCTCGAGAGACATGACTTACATGATACCTTCATTAGCAAGGAAGGTCTCGGCTAAGGGATCAAGTGATTCTAAAGCGCCAAGCCACGAAGATTGAGAATACGTATCAAGAGAGGTCTTTGAAACAAAAGAAGCAGAGGATGCAGAACTCGAAGTCGAAACAATTTCTACATAATTGATTTCGGCAGGACTAAGGAGCATAACCTCACCCCAGGTATCAACAAGATCTAGTGACGGTATGACCCAAGGATCAAATTTAACTGAGACCATGTTTACAGAGGTAACATGAGGAGTTGGGAGTGGAAAAATTCCCATTAAGGCAGAATCTTTAAAAAGACTTGCCCCCACACTCTCATAGGGAGCACCGGTGTGCTTGACATACAAAACATTTCCATTTGAGGAGAAAGAGGCAAAGAAAGATAGCTAATTGACAGTGACAATCTTCCCTTGATGGGGAAAATGAATCACACGAAATAGGGAGGAGGCTACAGCATGCATAACATGGGTCCAGCTCCGGCTGAGTAGAAGATTGTAATTAAGATTGGCATCAACAATCTCTACCTCGACTTGCACTGTCTTGACCTCGAGAGTAATGGCAAGGTTAGGTAAGACACTGAAGGGTCATGAATCGTGCCTATAGAAAGCTTCCAAAGTGTTTGGAGATTGGTTCAAATCAAGAGAACCAATAGCCTTCCAGCATGTGGTTGACATGATGCAGGTGGAAACACCTTCATCGATGACAGTCTTATGGATGGTCTTGTCATTGATAATTACCTGGATGAGAAAGGCAATCTGATGAGGGAGGCACAGAACATGGTTCTCTAGATCAAAACATATCAAATTGGAATTAGTGGGATCGATACCCTCGATAGCTGACAGCAAATATTTCTGTTATGATGGGCAGCTTTGGAGCACCTGGAGAGCTGACATAGCTGATGGTGCCTAAGCAAGATCCTCAACAATATTATAGTGCTGAGCAGCTCGGGCGTTAGGATTGTACGAGGATTTCCATAGCACACCTCAAGAGGGTGGCCGTATAGCAGAATCAAGGTTAGGGCGCTTGATATGAAGAGGAACAGAACTTGGGGTAGAAGAAGAAGTGGTGGCTTCTTTCTCTTTCCTAGCTGTGTAATCTTTCGATTTAGTAGCCACATTAATAGGCGTAGTCATCATGAACACTTGAGATCCCAAGGAAGTAGATGATTGAGTTCGGTCTACCATTTGGGTCTATTGAGATGGAAATGGATCTTTGAGGACATCGGGGGTCCCTTTGAGCAAACGACTAACTTCAGATTGTCAAGGACAATCCTTAGTGTAGTGATATTCTTTGCAAATTAGGCAGGGATACTTAGGTTTCCTTTGTGAAGATTCACCAGCAAACGATTTTGGAGGACCATGTTTTGGGGCATCGACCTTACCCTTACCTTTGCCTTTCTTCTTACCTTTCAAGGATTTGTCTGCTACAGTAGACTAGATAGCATTGACCTTTGAGGTTTTACTAGGGCTAGGTGGATTTTGGGAAGAACTATTAATAACAAAATTTGAGACTAACTTCTATTTGGATGAAGATTTAGTAGGGGTCTAGGATACTGAACCAATAACTCCATCGACAGGAGGTACAACTTGTGACTTTGATGTTGCAGGATCAGATGATGGTTGTGGAGCATCGAGTAATAACTCACACAAAGTGCTAGACTGAGAGTAAACAAGATCTAAGTACTGGGCACGATCAATGGCTTGCTCTTCAGTAACGCATCCAACCATAGATATATCACAAGCAATTGGGGCCACGAATGATTTAGTGAACCATTCAATGAGTAACTGATCAACAATCTCAAATTTGATCAGGCGACGTCTGTGTCTCCATTCATGAATATGATTGGAGATGTGTGTCGTAGTATCTTGCTTAAGCGATGTGAGCAGATAGGTGCCAGTTTCATAGTGAACCGACAACTAAAAATGCATGAGGAAAACCATGGCTAAAGAGTTAAAGTCATGGTAAGTACTTCAAGGAAGCTCGATGTACCACTTGGCTGCAGCGCCTATGAGGGTTTGTTGGAAAAGACGAAGACAAATGGAATCATCAACGTAAGAGTTCGAAGAGCACCAGTGGTGATATGTCATCACATGGGCCTGTGGAACTTCTTTTACTTTCACATCAAACTTTAGACAATTGCTTGGTATCTTGGACGACACTGGAGGCTAGAATGGCGAAAGAAGGATTGGATCATTCGTAAGGCGAGATACATATGGCAACTCGAGTGTGGCCAAGAATGACAATTGGGTGTTAAAAGGCATAGGAGGTTGATAAGCGGGTCTGAACGGAGGAGACCATACCTACTGGTAAGGATTTTGGCCCAACAATGGGGGATTTTGGCCATATGGCATCTGATGTTGCCCCCATTGCGGGTTACCTTGACCATAGGGAGGATTTTGACCTTGAATATCCTGGAACTATCTAACCATAGGTTGCTGATAAGCAACGTATAGGTTAAAAGGTTGTTGAGCCTGTTGACCTTGGACATATGGATATTGGGCCTATTGTCCTTGAACATATGGGTGATGAACCTGTTGTCCCTGAACAAGAGGATTTTGAACCTGATGTCCTTGGGCGTAAGGTTGATATGCTTGTTGCCCTTGGACACAGGGATTTTGTACCTGCTGCCCTTAACCAAAAGGATGTTAAACCTATTGACCTAGGGTATTAGGGTTTTGTACCTGATGCCCTTGGCCAGAAGGGTTTTGGACCTATTAACCTAGGACATTAGGATTTTGGGCCTGCTGTTGTAGGACTTGACCTTGGCCTTGGCCTTGCATGGTTTGACCCTGTTGATATGTATACAAGGGCTTTTGCTGCCCAGGTTGGTTTTGTTGTTGCAAGGATTGGCCTTGCGGCTGCAAAATTTGTCCCTGGGATAACAGAGGTTGGCCCTACGAGGACATGGGATGGGAGGTGTGCGGAGCATATTTCATCTGCTACTGCATGGTTTGCTCCAACCATTGGAAGGGTACTTGAACAGTGCCAACAAAAATTTCTGAACTGAATCTGGCCATCACCACCCTGGAAGCTTGACGAGCCAGGCTGAATGTACTACCCAGACTAAAGGGTGTAAGGTTGATTAACCATTCCTTGAGAACCATAGGGAACATAAGGAGTTTGGTATTGGACCTAAGCCTCATAGGGTTGTTGATATTGGAAATTGCTCGATCCAAACAGACCAATGAGTTTGTGAGATTGTGAGCCAATCACATTAGTGGCACTTGACACCATAGAAACATTCAGGTTTTCCCCCCTAGGCAGTGGCACAACTTGGCCACTGACCAGAGGGATGGAGGAACTGACAAAGACATTCCTCAAAACCGTTAGTTGGACCAGACGGGTGACTGGGACTGATGATACAAGGGTGTTCGGAACATTGGGTTACACCAGGACTGAGGTAACAACCTACTGGGAAGTCGTGTTCGCAATGAATGGACCTGAAGTAGGCATGGCACTTGACGCCCAAATAGGGTTATGGTAAAGTGATGAGGCACTAGGTGTACCCGAAACCAACTGTGCCAAAGACACATGGTTAGGTGGAAAACAACGGGAATGTCCCCCTGTATAGGGGAAACCCTCAAAAGGAAAAGGATGTTCTTCCTCCTCGACAGTGTGTGGAGTAGAAACTTCTGACTCTTCGGAAAGCTGACTGGAACATCGCCTTCAGGTTCCATATTTGGGAACAAATGACGATGAATGGCAGAAGAAGTACGAGGGGATAGCTCCAAAGGAACACCCAACTGGTCATACGGACTGTAAGGACATTGTGGTGATATCACAACATGGTCAAATAAAGGATTCATAGGGTAGATAACCAGTCCAAGCTGACCATTAGTGGTCGACGAGTTCTCAGGAGTTTGAATGGGATTGTTCGAAGATTCCGGGCCAAGATCAGTAGATGACCTAGCATTTGAAGTAGGTGGAGGATGAGATGACAAAGGTTGAATGCTCAAAAAAATTCCAAGTTCAACACTTCGGTCCTTGAGTGACTCTGGTAACTCACAAAATAACTCCTCAGACAATCTTTCAGATGGAGGAGAGGAAGAGGATCTGGGTGAACTAGATGGTTTAGCCACGATGACCTTGTCTTAGTCGATAGAAAAATAAACTTCAAGGCTTAAAAATGTTATTTTAAGGGAAACTCACGATTTGGTGTCGAAAAAGACTAACTTGGTGTTATCGAATCATGGGTAGTCAATTATTAAGATGCATAAAAAGATTAGTGCTCTTTCATTTTTTAAGAGTCGAGAAAGAAACAAAGATGACTCTATCGCTTTCGATTGGAAACGAGCTCGAAAGGACAAGTGCTCGAATCATCTTTTAAGTTTATTGAGTCAAAAAGATCAAATGACCGCTCTGGACGATCTAGGTAAACAGGATTACCAAACAACCATGAACTGTAGAATACCTCCCGGCGAATTGAGAAGTACGAGCAAACAATCTCCCTGAATATTGTGTTTGGTGTATCACGTTTGCAAGGCGGCCAACTCAGATTCCCAAGGATAAAGGATTGCAACGTAGAGGGGTCTCCTGTTATATACTCGATGGTACGAGGAGCACAAATCCATACTAGCGATGTCTAATGCTGAAGCTAACGACAACTACTAGGTTTAAAGATGTCAGAACATGTCTCTAGCCTAGACCTTCTAGATATGGTTGTTAAATGTCAAATGCACCTTAGGTTAACTAAATTCATTTTAAATTTTATCTTGAGTTATGTTTCAGTTTTTAGGTCTTAGCGATGTGACTCAAAAAACCTAAAATGCAACTAAATGAGACAAGAACCCTTCAATTTGATGAATTCCCTACACTAGAGAGGGTGGAAACTACACAATCAAATGCAAACAACCAAGCAACTAAAAACAAAATAATCTTTCACTACTTCACTTTTCAAAAAAATAAACTAATGAAAAATGCATTCCAATTCCTAATTTCTTGACAAGCACATTTCTAACAGTCCTTTCAAAAGAAAAAAAGTTCTTTTTGTTTTCAAACACCAATGCAATCCTAGTCTTTAATGATGCAGGCTATCATAGCACAATGATGCAACAAACTAGAATTTCATACTTTTCATGAAAAAACGAATTAAACGTTTCGCATATGACACTTTAATGAAAGAGTTTTCGAGACAATAAGCTCTCCAAGCAAATGAAAACATGAAAAGAGAGGCTCATTTAGACCAATGAAGCACTAACATTACCAAAAACAAGACAAGCAATGTAATCCATGCCGGAAAACAAACGTTTAGACAAGCAAACAAAAACTTTTCGAACATGTGTAATAGAGGTCAAAGTCATAAAAGGACCGCAAACGAAACGCAAGGATTAAGTACGCCTACAACTCAACTCATTGAGTTCACAAATAGCTGAATGGACGATAATCTAGATGCCCTAGTGCCATTGACCACTCAATGACTCAAGAAATCAAGCATAAAGATGATAAGCCAACAAGCAAAAAAAACCAAATGAACAACAACTTTCTAGTCAAGGAGAAAATAGTTTAAAAGGCTTACGGGGTCAAAATCATGAGAGAAAAATGCACTGGCCAAGATTGGGGACAAACCCTAATCTTCACTTACAGGCATCGGTGTAACTGCCTAACTGACAATAATCGGCCGAGGCTGGTTGGCGCGAATGTTTCTCATCATATGATGCACAACTGTCACTGGATTAAGTGCGCTGATCGAGGGAGCCAAGAAAAAAAATTTGAAACAGGGACCAGATTTGCTACTATGAATTTCAAACTCATGCCAGTAAGTAGGAGAAAAGAAATAGAACAAAATGAAAAAGTGGAACTAGAAAATTTCACATGAAATCATGAAATCTAAGACAAACAAAAGGATTGGTCTCCCACTGTGGTCGCCAATTTGTGGTGAAGTAAAATTATAAGTGCGGACACAAACAAATTCCTCTAGCTCGATAATGGGTTTAGCCACAACTGATTAATTCTATGGAAGATTTCCTTAGGTTAGAACCAATTAAGATGGCCTACCTCTTAGTATGCTTATCTTGCTTGATGATGTCCTTGCTTGGTCACTCCAGCTATCTCTCACTTCCTTCTTCAAACACCTGAAACAAGTAAACAGAAAACCATGATAATAGAAAAATTGCAATTCAACCTACTTAACAAGTCAAGAAACATTAAGCCATGAATATGTAAGATGAAAAATCATATAGGAAATCAATCGATAGTTGCATATATATTGAATCAAGAAGAGATTACAACCATTGCCTTGACGTTGCTGTTCTCCTCTGACAAGGCCAAGTTCCCACACACTTCTGCTAGCATTCCATGATGGCCTCAACAACAAAGTTTTAAGGCTCTTCCCTTTAGGCTTCACTCCAAACCAAATTCACACTTCTCCCTCACACAACTAGAGAGCTTCAACTATGAATAGCTTTTTGTTTACTCCAAACTTAATTAGCACTATCACACCAACATTTATGCTTCAACACTAACACTAGCTTGTGCTTGGGAAAAATGAATGTTTATATAGGATGAATGGATGGGAGATGGATCCTCTTCTCATGGGAGAAGGTTTTATCCCTTGAGGTAGTTCCATCATTATAGGAGAAAGGATCCCAAAATGACATCCTCGATCCCATCCGGCCAAACCATTTACCAAACTTTCATTACGAAGCTTCTAGAGCTAGAAGCTTCGGCTCTTTATTTAAAAACCTTTCCATAAGAGGATTGGTGCGACTAGGAAAAAGATCAGTTGCTCCAATCAGTGCTAGGGATAGTGCTAATCCCTACATATCGACAAAAGGAAGACAAGGGCCATTAGCGCCAGTCTTGTAAACTGGGAAAAACATAAGTTTCACGGGAAATGGTGCAAAAGGGAATTGATCTGTTCATGAAGAGGGACACAATGGGAGTTTCTTCATGAAGGGAAAACATGTAGGGCTCAATGTAGAGGTCCTCCAAGATCAAGGAATGGGGAGTATAGGGACAGTGACAAAATGTTGTGTAACAAAGATCCTCCTTCAATTTATCACTCAATTCTGTCTTGAAGATGGATCCCCTTTGGGATTCGAAACGTCGACAAGATGCTCATAATAGTATGGATGATCTGAATCACAAAATTCCAAATGACAAGTATAGAAGCTTAAAATCTAAAACAAAATAGATTATAGAAAAGCTCTTGATGGCATAAAAAATCATAATATTTTCAACACTTATTCATACAACACATAGATCCATTGAACTCCAAGTGCAGAGAGGGATAATGGAAATTTTATCTATCTTTCTTACACTTTTATTGATTTTTATTTTTTTTTATTTTTTTTTATATGTGCATCTTTGGTGAGTGAGAATATAGTGGAATGTTAACATATTATGGCCAACATTGTGTTTTTTCTCCCTTTGATCTTTGTTATTCGAGTCCTTTGATCATATTGTGATATTATGTTAGATGACTTCTCTTTAATAATAAATTTTTTTTCTCTGAAATATCCATATATATATATAAAAGAAATATTGGTTTGAAATTTAATTAATTTGAATGTATTTTTCCTCTAGGGTTGGGATGAGCAGACATTGTTCACCCCATCTAATCGAAGGGCTACAGTTTTGTCCTCCTTTTCCCAATGAAAATCTGACACATCACAGCTCATTCATTGTTTGCCAGCTACGCTCGTGGCTCTAACGTCGTTTGTCAACTAAGTCACGAGACTGACAACACATCATCCTGACAACTTCCATACATTCCTTAACGATTCACATGCACTTTCCCAAGTAATGAGCATTGACTTATTTATTTTGATCCCTTTGAACTCATCTCCTCCCTTCTCGAACAATTCAACAATATCCCACAAAGGCAGGCGTGACTAAATCCGAGACAAAAGAAAATAAATTCAGACTCAATATCATCCAAGAAAACTAATAGCTTGCAACAAGTTACAACAAGGAATGCACGTGATCGAATCTAGTGCCACCAAGAAAAATACAGAAAAAAAAAAGAGCTCCTCTTAGCACAAAACATCCATTGAAACCGACTCCTAAAAAACAAGAGCTCCTCTGAGCACAAAACATCCATTGAACCCGACTCCTATAAATTTCATGTGAAAATTCTAGCACTTCATAGAGACATCGAGATCAATGGAAGGCTACCACCGAAGACAAATTTGTTTTCCCTCTTTCATTCTCACTGGAGCCTCCAATTAGGTTTCATGCACAGTAAATTATGTTTCATTTTTCCTAATGAAATGTTGAATACAGTAAATGGAATATTGTTGTCAAAATCGTCTCCAACAAATGAGAATCCTGGTGTCAAAATATTCACCACGAAAATTCCCACCTCCTCTGACATTCTTCACCTCAAATTCACCTCTCTTGATATTAATAATGGATACATCAAAGGTGCCTTCACCTAGGTCGAACGTCAAGACAATCTTCTTTAATTGAAGGAATAAACCTCTGTACCAAATCTGTAAGATATAGTTGTGGCAGGGGTTAATAAATAATTTTCATGGTGTTAAGACTGCCAATAGGGGTTGATTAATAATTTTCATGGTGTCTAGACAGGAAATGGGAGTAAATTAATAATTTTCATAGCATTAAGAATGACAATGGTAGCAATGTCTCTAGTATAAATTCTCTAATAAATGTACTCAAAAACTTTACACAAGTAAGCACTCAAAAATTGTTTAGAAAAATCACTCAGCACCTAATAAATGCAAATAAAAGTACATGAAACCTCCCACAAATATAGTCCCTTAGATAAAGTATTAGTGACTCGCAGGAAAATATCTCCTACAAATAAAAGAATAGTGACTGGAAAGCAGATGAGATATTAGACTCTAAGGAATTTGATAGTATTATCTTTTCTCTACTCAATGGAAGGGTAGGTGCATCTCTTTCAGTGCCTTTAGCTTATCTTTCCTAATGTCCTGAACCAGTTAGAACATATCTAACAATGATGTTTGTCCCTAGTTTCTATTGAAACCTTGTGTCTCTTTGTTTCCTTAAGGAAAAGTAAGCATTGTAACATGGTGAAATCACATAACAATAAATTTTTATGTCAAATACCCATGAAATTACATATTATCTTT
>APFE031175384.1:38675-66043 GCA_000404065.3 Pinus taeda
TGTTCATGTTAGCCTTGTACAGTATTTTATGTTCAGCATTTCCTTATTTCCATTCAGCATTTCCTTTTCTTGACATATGTACAGCGTAATTTGCTTTCATATTATTTCATTTTTAGCCTTTATTTTAAGCTGATCAACATTGTTCTTTTGCAAGTTTTTAACCAGGGATTGCTTGTGTGTTATGTATTTGCTTTATATCTAGTGGTAGTTTTAGTTGACAGATTCAAAGTTGCTGCCTTTTACTTTATTTTCATAGCTGATTTTAGTTTTATTTCTCAAATCTGTCTGCTAACATATGAATGGTCTCTTTATTATAAATTGTTTATCTTCTTGAGATCAGAATACTAATAACTTGCAGCTGACTTTGGGTACTTTCTAGACTACTCTTTAACTACTTTCTAATCGTGCTTTACATAATACTATGTGTTAGAGGAAGAGAGTTAGAAAGAGCAAAACATTATAACTAGTCTTTAAAGTAGAATTTTTCTCATTTTCATCATTTCTTAGACTTATTTGCAGCTACTTCCTAATCGTGTCTTACACAGTACTATGTGTTAGAGGCAGAGAGTTAGGAAGAGATAAACATTATCATTGGTCTTTTAAGTGATTTTCTTACCTTTTATTTGCAGTAGCATGAATAGTGTCTAATGCCATTAGAAAGTGGTTCTTTGCTTTCAGTTCATTTTAATTCATTTATTTCCTTCAAGTTTTTTTCCTTTTCAGCAAGTAGTTAGAAACCACTAATCACACACCTTCACTCATCTAGAATTCACCTTACACACACCATCACTCATCTGTTTATAAATACATCACTCCATCTTAGGAAGATAATTAACCACAAACAACACCCCAAACGACAAAAAGCTCTAAGAGGTTGCTTAAGTACATATAGTACACCTTCACTTCATCAGCTTACGAGCCCCGGGTTGACAATTAATGACATCAATTTAGGAACACTAAATTGACTAAACAGTGTGTACCACTGGTCCCAAAACAGTCTCAACCAACCCAAAGTCAGCATCATAGTGGGTACCACTCCTACCACTAGTCCCATACCAATATCATCAGTCTTAGAGTGTGTACCACTGGTCCCAGACTAGTCTCAACTGACCCGAAGTCAACATCATAGTATGTACCACTCTCGCTGGTCCTAGACCAGTCCTACACTAACCCGAAGTCAGTCTCAGAGTATGTACCACTGGTCCCAAACCAGTCTCAACTGACCCGAAGTCAGCGTCATAGTAGGTACAACTCCTACAACTGGTCCCAACCCAGTATCATTGATCCCAGATCAATGAAGGTCATCCTAGCATAGGGAGTATGGTAGATACATTGATGCGTCCATCAGTACTACTATGGTCCCTATCCTCATTTCCCTGCTCATTGATCAAAAGAGAGGTACTTCCCATGAGTCCCAGATTACATGGGTAAGATGCCTCGACAGGAGAACTAATAAATCTTGTCCTCATCGGATAACTAATCATCCTGCTACACAACCGCCATGGAAAACACATCATCTAGGCCTCACAGGGGAGCTAATCATCCTGCTACATAATCGTCATGGAGAACACATCATCCAAACCTCACAGGAGAACTAATCATCCTGCTACATAGTTGTCATGGAGAAAACATCATCCAGACCTCACAGGAGAACTAATCATCCTGCTACACAATCGCCATGGAGAACACATCATCCAAGCCTCACAGGAGAGATAATCATCCTGCTACATGATTGTCATGGAGAACACATCATCCATACGTCACAGGAGAAATAAGTATCTTGCTACATAGTCGTCATGAAAAACACATCATCCAGACCTCACAGGAGAACTAATCATCCTGTGACATAGTGGTATCCAAAAAACTCACTGAAGAGCTTTCGTAACCAGACTGTCTCTTGGGTAGCCATGCTAGTAGCAATATACTCTGCCTCAGTGGTGCCCAAAGCCACTGACTTCTTCTTCCTTCTTATCTAGGATATCGAAGCAGATCCCAAGGAGAACCAACACTAAGAAGTGTTCTAGTGATCCTCCACACTGCCTGCCCACTCAGCATTTGAAATATTCCAGGCAGCGTATCTCAATCCATGAGAGATTGTGCCCTGAAGATATCTCAGAAGATTATAGGCACCAATCTAGTGAAGCTCAACCAAATATGAGCTCACCATACTAACTGCAAAATATATGTCCAGATAGAGGTTCACTGTGAATGAGTTTATGAAACTCAGAGGCATTTCCCAAATCTGGTCTGACATCACTACCATATAACTTCTGAAAGTTAAGATCCTCGAGGTAGTCACAAGCTTGCAATTTATCTTTCCACATTCGGAATCCAACTCCCTCTGTCTTCTACAAATGAGAGGGTTTGCACCTATTAGACGTAGGTGCCAGTATGAGAGGTCTGTCATCCACAACCTTCAGATGGTTTGGATCGATTTCACTCCTAGTGAATCTCGGCTTCATCAGACAGCTGCTGATCCTCTCATACTATACCCGGGGTGTTTTTCTTCAAGCCATAGAGGGCTTTCTACCACCTGCATACATGAGATTCCCGATCATGAATCTCAAACTCCTCGGGTTGTTCCAAACCTGTGGACCTGTGGCATGAGGGGAATTGTCCCCTTATAAGATTTTCCTTCGGTACATCTCAGACATGTACCTTCATGCTCTTTTTGATTCAGGCATCCCTGTTACCATCTAACTCACAGACCTCCAGTGATGTGTCAATGGACATGGTCCCTAGTGGACTTCCTGCAACTTGATACAACCCTGAACTCAAAAAAATATTTGAAAAATCTATTTTCAAACACATACCTTTCCATCGATGAGTGCCACCTTGAACCTTTGACTTTCATTGCTGAAATGGACACCAAGTTCTTCTTGCGATCAGGTACATAGAAGTGTTTCTATAAATGAATCGAGTTACCATCATTCAATATAGGGGTGACATTCCCTACACCCTTTCTGGGATAGGTGGTATCGGATCCAAGTATAATCCCATGATTATCTATCCGATGAAGTCCCTGGGGTTCCTTGCTTTCTTTGAAGAGTCGAACATTTCTCCTTGAAGAACTGTATTACATATCATTCCCTTGACCCTAGAATGATTTGTTTTTCTTCATCAAGAGAAGTGTCTCTGCCATTCAAACACTCCTTCGCATAATGGCCAAACTTCTTGTAACCAAGGCATTTGTCTTTCCTTCCATCCTTAGATCTGAACTTCCCAATGAAGTGATCTTTAGGTAGGCCATCAGAAATTTCCACTACGCCATTCTGATAATATTCTTTGCTTTGATTTCACCCTTAGTGAATTAGAAGAGGGACGAGGAACCCATTGATCCTTTTGTCTTATCTCAACTATCTTCGGTGATTGCTCTTTCACTCTTGCTTGGGCATTGTCTTCACCTTAGATACCATGTTAATTTTAGGTATGTTCTATGCTTAGAGAAATTTATTTCAATTTTCACATTTAGCTCAATATCTTTTCCAGATTAGCAATTACATCAACATTAAAGTAAACTATAGGTAGAACATAAACATAGATCGCAAAATACAAGCCAAGACAAGAGGACACAAGACTTGGCGCTAGCTAGGGACAAACCCCACAATGTGGGGAAACCCTTGATCAATTCTTCTTTTATGTTCTTCAAAGTTTAGCAGAGAAAGAGAGAGAGATAGTACATTTACAATAGAAGTCAACACTTTGACTTCAGATATCTACAGAGATTAGTTGAAGACATATTGCTTCAACTAATTCTCTAAGGTGACTTCTTCACCTATCATAGTGCTACATCTCGTCCATTTGCTGCACCTTACCATGTAGCACCATCATGCTGCATCATGCATCATCATGCTGCTCATGATCACTATGTTGCCCATACATCATGCTATCCATGATCTCATACATCATGCTACCCATGCATCATGTTGCCCATGATCTCATCTATCATGCTGCCCATTCATCATGCTACCCATGATCTTATACATCATGATGCCCATGATCTCTTTTATCATGCTGCCCATGATCATTATGCTGCCCATACATCATGTTGTCCATGATCTCATACATCATGCTGCCCATGATCTCGTCTATCATGCTGCCCATGATCTCATCTATCATGCTACCCATGATCATTATACTTCATGCTACCCATTATCCTTTTACGGGTATGAGAAACACTGAAACTTATTGAGATGAAACCCAACGTAATCCTCATTAATGTTGTTTACAACATCCTCATCACACCTCCTAGGTTAGGTTACGATTGTACCTCAGAGACATCCGGGACTGATAGCCAAAGTGACATTGTTGCTACCTTAATTCATTCAAGAACAACAAATTAGACCAGTTTGTGTGTTACCATTCATTGACTGTGTTGTACAGTGTATAAGGTCTCCTCCATTTGTTGTGTATATGTATCTTCATGACCTGTGCATATATATATATCTATATATATATATAATATATATATATATATATATATATATTATATATATATATATATATATATATATAATATATATATATTATAATATAGATATATATGTATGTATGTATGTATGTATGTATGTATGTATGTATGTATGTATATTATTGCATATGTTGTCTCAATGACTAGCGTATTAGGCTTGATGTTACTGCAGCTAGGTGTCTTCCATGATCAGCATATATGTTGTCACCTGCATGTATATATATTACCACGCTATAATATATCATTTCCACGACCTATGCATCCAATGTATTAGGCCTCTCCTACCAGCGTATACAACGTATAAAGTATCCACCAATTGTTGTGGATGTGAGTCTTCTTTTACAACATGTAAATGTCTTCCTTCACTTGTGGCTAAGTGTCTCCATTACTGCGTTGGATTAGGGCATCCTTCATTAGTGTTTCTCCTTCTCCAAAAACCCAAGACATGGAGAGGAGATCACATGAAGAATGTGTCTCTAAATGACCTCAAATCCTATTCTATTTAAGCTAAAAAGTAGATGATGTATGGACATGACTATTGGGCTTCTGATCCTACATAAGATGCTGGCCGACTTGACAATTTGTCATATAATACAAATAAATTCATAACTTCATAAGTACTTATCAGAATCGAATGATCTTTAGATCAATCCTACACCTCTCGATGAGAGGGATCCAATACAAATATTAGCTGCCATAAATAATATGACCCACATGGAGTTTGGCCCTAGTTTCCAATTTTAACAACATGCAAAGGATCCGGGAGTGGAGACATCAACTTAGGCACAGTCTTCCAAAGAGGGAAGAAAGTGCACCAGAGAGGTTGACATATTGTTGGATGATGCAGGGGAGAATGTGGGAGAACCTACTTCTAAGGGTAGGCAAAGAAGGTCACCTAAGAGGTACACTAGATACATGGCTCTTATGGGCGAATGTGTTGTGATAGATCCATCTTCCTTTAAGGAAGTAGTGGAGTAGTCGGTTTGGGTTGATGCCATGGTGGAGGAGTATGATTCCATAGTTTGTAACATGCATTGGGATGTGGTCCCAAGACTAGAGGACAAGTCAGTGGTGAGCTCCCATTGGATTTACAAGATAAAGCAAGCTACATATGGTATTGTGGAGAAGCATAAGGCTAGATTTGTGGCCCATGGCTTTTCAAAGGTAGAGGGGATTGACTATGATGAGACCTTTGCTCCTGTTGCAAGGTACTCATCAATCAGATCTATATTGGAACTATCAGCACATATGGGCTGGAAGATACATTAGATAGATGTGAAGACATCCTTCCTTAATGGCATGATTAAGAAAGAGGTGTACATAGAGAAGCCTAAAGGTTTTGAGACCTTAAAAGTGGTCTATAAGGAGGCAGAGGAAGAAACAGAACCAGTCTCCCTGCTAAATCAACATCGCCAATGACAAACATGACAAACAAGTACACCGACTGATCCATCCTCTTTCTTTCTAACTTTGCAATATAATTCACAACAATACCTAGGAGCCACGTGGTAGAATCAGCCACCTTTTTCCAATTTGTCGCAGTAATCATTTTGTATGCCATCTTGGCCCAACCAATCAAATCAAAATAACAATTGGCCAAATTCCTCTTACTTCCCACCGTTTTGGCAGAATAATGCATATCAATCCCAATGGCCACCATCGACTTCACAGAACCATAAATAGCAGTCAAGCTGGCAAAGACCTACAAATCAGCCAATAGGAACAATCCCCCTACCTCAACCCACATTGCCAGCACCCTACACATTGCAAAAAAATCCTCAGACCAACCTACGACTGCAGCTCCCAGCCCAACCCAACCCGAACCCGAACAACAGACCGGTTCAATCTGTGCAAATTATTGAAGGACCAGAGCCAAAAACTAAGTTAAGGGAGTGCAATGAGCTTCAATTAAGATCTAGGCAGATAATAGAATGAAAGGGGGATAAAAAAAAAAAAATTGAATATTAGTTACCTATAGAACAAGCACCACAAGTGGAGGACATGGTTAAACGGAAAAATCATGATCAAACAATCACCTCTTCTCCACCATTCTTAGAAAGATTATTCATACCCTGCCCAATAGAATACCCCGATTTTGGTCTCCTAGGAGAATTGAAAAATTTGTGTATAAAAATACCGCTCCTCGAGGTTATTCAGGACATTCTGCTTTATGCAAAAACTATTAAGAAATGGTGTATGAAAAAGCCAAAGAGGAAAATAAAAACAACCCCAACTGTCCATGTAGTCGATACCTTATATGGTTTACTATCAGGCAGAGAAACACCTGTAAAATATGAGGACCCAAGAAATCCTATAGTCACTGTGCAAATAAATGGATTCTCCTTCCCCAATGCATTAGTCGATTTAGGAGTAGCAATCAATATTCTTACAACCACAACTTGTCAAAAGCTTGGCATTACATCCTTGGACCCAACCACGACCTTGTTGGAACTGGCTGACCGATCGGTAGTCAAACCAGAAGGCACATTATAGGATGTAATGGTGTCAGTAGACTCCTGGGAATACCCTGCAGTCTTTCTGATCATCAATCCTAGAAATCGACTTGATAGACATCCCCTAATTCTAGGTAGACCTTGGCTAGCAACCGCAGATGCTTACATAAGCTGTTGAACATGCAACATGACTATAGCAAGAGGAAGAAATGTGAAGAATTTAGTCTTATATCCTCTAGCTCAACCAAGTTTAAAAATAATCAAAACCAGAAAATAACCTATATCATATCTAACTGAAAACATTAGATCACCACTAACCATAGAAGATGCTCTCAAATTTAAGGACCAAACAGAAGATGACATCATTAACACTTACATTAACCAACCAGATGTCGTATCCCATCTAAAATGTCACATGATCGAAGCAGCCCTCGATAACAAAATAGAAGAAGATCACTTAAAAGATATTAACGATCAATCAATACCAACAACTTCTGTTTATAACAGCAAAATCATAGAAATTGAGCCAGGAAAAACTTTGAATATTAACAAAAATTTGACTACTGACCAAGAGCAGAAGCTTGTTCAACTCTTGAGAAAATATAAAGAGGCCTTTGCATGGGATTACCCAGACATGAAAGGGATTGATCCCCAATTATGCACACACCACATTTATACAGAGAAAGATGCCAGGGCCATTCAACAACCTCAGTGGAGGTTAAATCCTCATCTTAAAGATTTTAGTAAAGTTTAACTACAAAAACTGTTAGATTTAAACTTCATCTACCCGATGTCTGACAGCAAATGGGTCTCTCCATTAGTAGTGGTGCTGAAAAAGAATGGAAAGTGGTGTATATGTGTTGACTATAGAGAGCTTAATAAAGCAACCCAAAAATACTAGTTTCCCCTTCCGTTCATTGATTAGGTCTTGGACACATTGGCAGGAAAAAAATTCTTTTCTTTCCTAGATGGCTTCAGCGGATACAATCAAATTCAAATTGCCCCTGAAGATCAGGATAAGACTACCTTTACCTGCCCTTGGGGAACATTCGCTTACAGGGTCTTACCTTTTGGGTTGTGTAATGCACTTGCCACATTTTAGAGGGCTATACTCGATATTTTTTTCAGATTGGATAAATGAAGGGCTCAAGGTGTACATGGATGACTTTACACCTTATGGAGATGACTTCGAGCCAGCTTTACAAACATTAGAGAAAGTTCTGCAAAGATGCATTGCCACCAGCCTCTGTTCAAGCCATGAAAAATGCCACATGATGATGATCGAGGGCCTCATCTTGGGTCACTATGTCTCAGTAGCTGGAATCCAGGCAGATCCAGCAAAAATTCAGATAATTCTTCTAATACCTACCCCTTCCACACAAACTAACGTACGCAATTTCTGGGGATTTTCTAGCTATTATAGAAGATTTATAAAGATTTTTTCTCAAATTGCCACACCACTATATGCATTAACATGAAATATTGATTTCATTTGGACTGATAAATGTGATAGTGATTTTGAATATTTAAAGCGGTTTGTATCAACAACCCCAGTATTAAGGGGCCCAAATTGGGATTTGCCATTCCAGATTTCATTTGACGGTTCAGACACAACCATTGGAGTAGTTCTCGGCCAGGAGGAAGATAAAAAGCCATATACAATATACTATATCAGCAAAAATCTATCTCCTGCTAAATTAAATTACACTGTTATTGAGAAAGAATTTTTGGTTGTAATCTATGCTATCAATAAATTCAGACATTATATAACTGGATACCCTATGGTTTTATACACGGATCACTCTGCTATTAAATATCTAGCTAATAAACCTGTTACAAATGGAAGAGTGACAAGATGGTTGATTCTTTTGCAGGAATTCGATATCACTATCAAAGATCAACTAGGAAAAGAAAATCCAGTAGCAGACTTCCTTTCATGGATGCCAAAGACAGATGACTCGACAGTAGTAGAAGACTAATTTCCTGATGAACATTTATTTGATGTAATTGTAAAAACACCGTGCTACGTGGATGTCGTAAATTACTTGGCAGTAGGCAAGTTACCCAAGCACCTGACGCCTAATGAAAGAAAACAAATAGTACAGCAGCGCACACGATTCTCTTGGATTGGAGGCTATTTATTTCATACAAGGGCTGATATGCACATTAGAAGATGCGTCAGGGAAGACAAGATCTTTGACATCTTGAAAGCTTGCCACGATGGGCCTTGCTGTGGACATTTTGCAGATTTCCGGACTAGTCACAAGGTATTATAGATGGGATATTATTGGCCCACCATTTTTAAAGATGCCAAGAAGTTTGTCCAGGCATGTGACAGTTGCCAAAGAATGGGATGCCTTGGGCAATCTGATGAGATGCCCCTCCACCCGCAAATATTCATTGAACCTTTTGAGCGATGGGCGTTATATTTCATCAGCCCAATAAACCCATCATCTAATCAAAAGACATATATATTAGTTGCAAATGAGTATGTGACTAAATGGGTGGAGGCAGAGGCACTACCAAGGGCAACATAAGACTCGGTAATCCACTTTCTTTTCCAACTATTCATGCGATATGGCTTGCCTAGGGAGGTAATTACCGATGGAGGACCACAATTCATAGGCCATAAGATCACAACAACATTAAAGAACCATCATATCATGCACAAAATCACGACTCCATACCACCCATAGGAAAATGGCCAGGTAGAAAGCACCAATAAGGTAATCGAGGCAATACTCACAAAGACAGTTGCATCACATAGACGTGACTGGGCTACTCAATTGCCAGAAGCCCTGTGGGCATACCGCATGACATGGAGAAACACCACAGGACATTCCCCATATCAACTAGTGTTTGGCAAAGAACCTATCTTCCCAGTTGAATTTGAAATCTAGACACTGAGGATAACTCAGGAGGTAGGCTTGGACTTAAACGAGCACAAATTAATAGGCTACATCAAATCAATGAATTGGATGAAATTCGGTTATTAGCTCTTCAGTACACTGCACTGATCCCGCAACAAAGAGTGAAATGGCATGATGCCCTTATCAAAAAGAAGATCTTCCACGAAGGAGATTGGGAACTCCTGTACGATTCTAGGTTCCAGGATTTCCCAGCAAAACTCCAGACCAGATGGTTAGGACCTTATGAGATACAAAAGGTGCATGACAATGGCACCCTCACATTAGCCACCATTGATGGTTCTGGCTACTCTTTTAAAGTGAATGGACATCGAGTACGACTCTATCACAAACCGCTTACCAGGGAGTCCTTTTGCCAACAATTACGGGAAGATTCCACCATAAAAATTCTAGCTAAGGAGGGCAACCCATCCTCAGCATCGACTTGGTGAATAATTCATTTGTTTTTGAAATCTGTACATAAAAATTTTCTTCCTATTTTGATTGAATTTGCTTGTATAAATTGTATATAAATTCTCTTTTGCTGCTCCCTCTAAGGAACAGTTGTTGTTCCCTCCAAAGAACAACTGTCATTCCCTCTAAGGAACAACAATTTTGTATACAGATTTTTGTGTTGTTCCCTTTAAGGAATAGTTGTTGTTCCCTCTAAGGAACAGCTGTCATTCCCTCTAAGGAACAACAGTTCCCTGTATATTTGATTTTCTTGTTTTTCCCTTTAAGAAATAGTTGTTGTTCCCTCTAAGGAACAACTATCATTCCCTTTAAGGAACATCAGTTCCCTGTATAATTGATTTTCATACTGTTCCCTTTAAAGAAAATTTTTTGTTCCCTCTAAGGAACAACTGTCGTTCCCTCTAAGGAACAACACTTTCGTGTGCCTTTGCTTTTTGTTATTCCCTTTAAGGAATAGTTGTTTTTCCCTCTAAGGAACAGGTGTCGTTCCCTCTAAGGAACGGTAGTTTTGTGTGTATTTACATTTTATTGTTCCCTTTAAGGAACAATTGTTGTTCCCTCTAAGGAACAACTGTCGTT
This sequence comes from Pinus taeda, assembly GCA_000404065.3. NCBI lineage: Eukaryota > Viridiplantae > Streptophyta > Pinopsida > Pinales > Pinaceae > Pinus > Pinus taeda. Next base: position 49,559 of record APFE031175384.1, read on the forward strand.
CCTCTAAGGAACAACTGTCGTTCCCTCTAAGGAACAACTGTCATTCCCTCTAAGGAATAGTTGCCCCCTGTCTATTTTCTTTTTGTTGTTCCCTATAAGGAACAAGTATTGTTCCCTCTAATGAACAACTATTGTTCCCTCTAAGGAACAATTGTTGTTCCCTCTAAGGAAAAATAGTTTCGTGTGTATTTGTTTTTTGTTGTTCCCTCTAAGGAACAATTGTTGTTCCCTCTAAGGAAAAACAGTTTCGTGTGTATTTGTTTTTTGTTGTTCCCTCTAAGGAACAACTACTGTTCCCTCTTAGGAACAACTATTGTTCCCTCTTAGGAACAACTGTCGTTCCCTCTAAGGAACAATAGGTTCATTTGGATTTGATTTCTCGTTTTCCCTCTAAGGAATAATGGTTTTGTTTGGACTTATTTTCTCGTTTTTCCCTTTAAGGAACAATTGTTGCTCCCTTTAAGGAACAATTGTTGCTCCCTTTAAGGAACAGTTGTTGTTCCCTATAAGGAACAACCGTTGTTCCCTCTAAGGAACAACAATTTCGTTTGAATCTGTTTTTCTATTGTTCAATCTAAGGAACAGCTGCAGTTCCCTCTAAGGAACAATTGTTGTTCCCTCTAAGGAACAACAATTTTGTTTCCAATTATTTTTCTATTTTTGTTGTTCCTTATAAGGAACAACTATTGTTTCCTCTAAGGAATAGTTGTTGTTCCCTCTAAGGAACAATAGTTTCGGTGTGCAATTTTTCTTCTTGTTGTTCCTCCTAAGGAACAGTTGTTGTTCCCTATCAGGAACAACACCGTCATGTATATATCCTTTTGTTGTTCCCGACTCAGAACAACACCATCCACGTGTATTTTTCATTTGTTGTTCCCTATAGGGAACATCCTTACAGGGAATAGCTGATGTTCCCTTTAAGGAACAACACCTTTTTGTGTGTCTTTCCTTGCTGTTCTCTACAAGGAACAACACTCTTTGTGTGAAGTTTTCTTTAGGAAATAAGAACTTTGTGAATATTATTTCATTTTTTGTGACCCTCTATCAGGCACAAGGGTACAAATATACATGAAAGGATACAAATATGAGGATTATTGGAACAAGCAAGTATTGAATATTTATCATCTTTAAACAAGATTTCTTTGTATTGATCGAAAAAGGAAGGACACAACCATCTATATCACTTCACTGTCCTCATTCCCATTATAAATCAAAGAGATTGATTACTTGTACCATGTTGGTTCTTTCCTAAACCCTATAACTCTCTCTGTTCATTATAATCAAATAAGGTTAAGGGTATACTTTCTTCTATTTGATATGTTTAGACTTCTTCCGCCATTCCTACTCCTAAGGAGTGTTGAACCACCCTCTATGTATAAATAGGAAGTGTTTTTCTAAAAAAAAAAATAAATACATATGTTTACTAACAATTGTATGATTTTTTTACAGATGGAGGATAGGGGGTCTCATCACGAGCTAGCCTACCATGATCATAAGGAAGCAGCAAAGTGGCATTCCCACTATAGCCACCACACCAGGGATATGATCCAATGGATGAATCAAGTAATAAAAATTCCTTGGAATAGGAGGTCTCATCATGAGCCGGCCTACCCACCTTTTGCTCCCTCCTAGTGAATGGAAAATTGTTCATCTGGTCACCAAACCAGCACATTGGTATCCACTCTAATAGCATAATGCACTTTCCCTATTTTACATAAAGGACCATGGTTACAAAGGGTTAGAAAGAAACTCTGTCGAGGCTATAGATGCTTGTAGGCAACAATAGCTCTGTTGATGGTATTGAAGTCATATTTCCAACATCAATAGCTATTACAAGTCCCTTTCCTTATTTGTTATCTTTACTACAGAGCGATTATGTTCCTATTTATGTTGAACCTTTATACATGGATATCTTCTAAAAAAATCAATCATAATAAGGTTTAAGTGGAATGATGATGGTAAAGTATATTTTTTGTGTCAGATGTCCTTTTTCCCTTTTTGAAATTACCTCATAGCATCTCCTCACTAATTGATAATTATTGTATACGCATTAATTTCAGCATTCTGATATCTCTTGCGATCCTTTCATAAATAGGCATACCTTACCACTCCCATCATCCCTGTATGTCACCACCAGCATGATTTTCCTTCATTCACTCAGTCAAAGGCAACCTATCATTTCAAAGGGGGGCGAGGGTGACTCCCAAAGTACTTATGCATGCATGTTAGTCCTTTATTTAGTTATGCCAAACTATATGACATTCCATAATAGCAAGTCTTTAACGGTATTTATGTTGAATAATATCATTCAATATAATGATCATAACAACTTGTTGTTCCATCGCTAGCTCTGTCTATTGTTGTGTTACCTGTGCTAACTTGCAGTGTGTAGAATTCAGGCAATATGGGAGGAAGAACAGTGTGCAGAGAGCTGCTGATACTAGTTGTTTCTGATGCCACCAGAGAAATTCTAGTCCGAGCCGGGTGGGCAGCATATTTCACACGATTCCAACAACCCAATGAAACAATCACCATAGAATTCCTGCAGAATTTACAAAACAGACAGTCTATGGTGAGGGGCAGACAAATCATAGTCTCAGATGCTGTGATTGCAAAGGTTTCCAGATTACCAGCTGAAGGACCTGTGTGGACGAATAAACGACTGAAGCTGCAGGATGTCATTGAAATCTTTAAAGACGAAGGGCAAGAGATGATCATCAAAGGAAAAGGAGTTTGACCATCATCCCTTGGAGAACCGTGGGGAGAACTAGCCAGAGTTGTTTAGAATTTCATTACATGTGACGGACGCAAAGATGTGGTAAGGCCACGACAACTTAAACTGTTAGCAGTTTTGAAGCAAAATGTTCAGTAAATCTACCTGCATATTTGAATTTCTTACTGCTTGATTTTGCTGAAAGAATAAGAAAATCCTAACACATAGAAACAACTGTAAGTCATCATTGTTTAATTAAGCTAATAGTTAGCTATAGCATTGCCCAGTAGCAAACAAGTTGGGAAGAATTAATATTTGCCATAGAAGGGGGGTTACATTTACCTGCTTCTAACCTTGTTCCAAAGAGGAAAATGACTACCCGCACAACAAACATCCCACGAAAATCTAGACACTCTGCTAGATTAAGGACAAGCTTGGGAATAACTGAAAATCCCCAGGGTAGTAGTAGCCAGCCCATAGAACTATCTAGTCTAGAAAATGAGCAATATTTATAGTTGGAAGGATGAGATGACCGGGAGTTAGAACTTGAGGAGGAAATAGATCACTCTAGTGAAGAGGAAAGAAATGAAATAGAACTCCCCTCAACACCAAATACAAGTCCCCCACGAGACTTATTGCATGATATTGAATTGGCCCAGATTTTGGCCAATATGAATGAATTTATATAGCATGAAAGCCCGCTTAACTTTAACATTGGAGCAACCCAATCAGAAGAAAACTCTAGCCACAATAGGAGCATACCAGAAAATGTAATCTGTGAAGTAGAAATAGGAGCAGAAGTTACTCAGGAAGAGACAGACCAACTTGGCAATATACCTCCAGAAGAACCCAGCCAGGTAGACCTAAATATAGAAAATATAGACCAAACAGAGGACATGGAAATAGACCAAGAAGATGGCAATCAATCTGGGGATACAGTCCTTTTAGAGCAAAGTCAGGATGAGCAACCAAGCTCGTTAGGAGCAGAAACGACCAGCAAAACACTCGCTCCCCCTAAAAAGAACAGAGCCACAACTAAAAACTCAGGAAGGAACAATAGAGGCTGTGGAAAACAGTGAAGAGGCTCAAACGAAAAATAAGGGAGTTATCAGCAGGGAAATTCCCAGAAAAAACCCCAGAAACAATAAACGTAACCATCCAAACTGAATTACAGGAAACAAAAGTTACGGGGACTCAAACTGAGCCCATAATCACTGAACCTGTTAGGGAACAACATGCAATTTTTGCATAAACAGCTACCCAAACATAGGCTATACTTTCTCATGACTTAGCCATTCAGACAAAGATATCACCCTCCTACAACACATCTATGCAAACAGAGGTTTAGGCCTCTGATAGCAAAGAAACATAGACAATCAACATTCATTCTCATAGCAGGAGTACACAGACAAATACCCAAGCTAGAGAGATCATGATGAGCAACAACCCCAGCATAATGAATCTTCAGGAAGATTTAGCCCAGGCTCGACTTACCATAGAATGCCTTGAACTAGAAACAGTCCCCCAACAGAAATAACAGGAATTACAAAAGCAGCTTCGGGACATGAACATCTCAGAAAGTGAGGCATTTGATAAATACAGAAAGGCAGAAGAGAGGATTGAGAAAATAAAGCTCAGATTGGAAAAGGTTAGGAGTCAAATGGATGTTATTTTCTCCTTATATACTGACATATTGGCATGCAGATCTCCTGCCAATAACTATGCCCTAATTTTGATGGAAAGATACTTATAGTTGAAGATCAAAGCCGTCAAAGCTGGAAAACCGATAGAGTTGAAAACATTTGAGTATTTTATAAACTGTTGCAAACATCATGGGGTAAAAGTACAAAGGCTGCTGTGTGAATTTTATTTACACAATTTTGTATTAGAAGAAGAAATTGAAACGAACCCCAGTCCTTTTGTAGGGGATGTACAATTTCAAGCTTTTATTTCATTCGTTGTTAACCAACTGAAATGGTTCAAAACTCACAACACGTTCCAGAGGTAGGAAAATGGACTAGACCTTTGGGTTAGAGGTGAACCAAAACACCCGCTACAAATGTTGGCCAATCACAAAAGTTTGATGAAGAGGGAAGGAGTAATCAAAACTCTAGGGCCTATTAAAAAAGAAATTTTCCAAAAAGGAGTAGAGTATTTCCTTTCCATTCAGGAAAGCTCCTTGGCCGCAGCTAAGTTCAAATGGACAGTTTCCAATAACAATGTACAGAATAGGAAACTATTCAATTATAAAAATTTTAAACTGGCTGCAGAACGCTTTGTCATTTATAGTAATCTCATCTTAAGGGAAGGTCCTTATTGGCTAGGCTGTCAGTTCCATAACCATCTTATTTGGTATCCTCATGAAGGGTACAAGGCTACATATGAACTTCCTGAAGGACAAAAATGACACATCTTTGAAATATTGGCCAAGAATCATGGTTTAGACCGCTTTACGACATTCCTTCTCCAGCTTATTCCTTGACTGCTCTGCACATAAACTACATGTTTTTCATGAGGACATGAAAAAGGGTAAGCAAGGGAGTATGTTGGTGTATGCATTTACTATTAATTTATTGTACTTTTCCTTTATTCTCATCCTTTCTATATCTCAATGCACTAATCTATTAAGAAATTACAGTAAGAAATACAGAAATTAATTGCAGTTACGCTTTGGCTAATTATTATCCTCCTTGATGTAGGAAAGTACAAAAAGAGACAACTGTTGTTCTCTAACTAAGGGACAGTGAAAAAGCAGCAAGCTGAGGAAAGAACGCGACAGTTGCAGATACATCCAAAAGAAAATCAACAGGATCAATGTGAGAAGGGAAAGATGTCTAAAGTTAGAAAATTGCATGAATCCCTCAGGATCAAGAGATCCTGAGGGATTGCTTTTATCATCTATCTTTCTACCCCTTTCTCATTATAAAAGGCAACGATTGTAAGCAGAAAGGGGACGACTATTGTTATTATTATTGTAATTCTGAATTATAGACTTTCATTGCAGTGAAGAACGCAAATACATTGTAATACTCTTTCGTGATTAATATATAAGAGGAGTTGTTGTTCCTTTTCATTTATCTGAAGTAACCAGCAGTGTATGCTGGTGGCTAAGGGCTCGGCTTCTGGTGGAATTCACTGCTTCACCTATGTCATATATTTCTGATTCTTGCAAGTGTGACAGTTGATAGTCTATTGCTTTCTTCTATTTTATTTCGTTGTTGTTCCCTATTTCTTTGTGTTGACATAATAACTCTGTTTTATATAATTTACAGCATTGTTGTTTAATTAGTTTCCTTTCACTTTGGATTGAGTTTCCTAGATGAATATCCTGCTTGATGTAATTAACTTTAATGAGAATTAACTACTGCTGTTAGTCTCTCAGATTGATGTCATCGTTGTTTTATAGAGTAATGAGTTTGATTTAAATTCAATCAGTCTCTAAGAGAAGAGTTATCACTGCTATACTCTTAACTGATGCTACTGTTACTTGAATTGCATATTGTTGTTACCTGAATTGTTGTAGGATTTGATTTCATTAAAGGATTGAGTTTTCTTTTAATTGCAATTAGAATTACTTGCTTCATCCATTTACTCTTGTATTTAAAAGATCTATACTGCAATTTAGAAGCATTACTCCCTGAGTTAAATAGCCGCCACATACTGTGTACACTCTTGAAATAGAAAGACCTGCCCAGATTGATAATTAATGTGAAGATAATTAGGAGTTAAAAATCACCTTTTATCACTCAACACCTTCTTCAAGCTGCCTTTCCTTGTATTTTCACCTTAGATTTGATAAACCCATGCCTCAATAATGACATTAATAAATTTATTATTCACATAGAATCATGATTACATATGTCATTATGAAGACCGAACCTAGTTACATATTTCAACGGTCATATCTTGAGCGACAATGGCAAACTAGTTGTAGTCAAATGTTGAGGGGGATAGAGTAGTATTGATAACATTACAAGAGGCACAATGTAGAATCAAAAACTATGCATGTTTCCCAGTAAACAATGTAGAGATTAGTAGCAGTCAAATGTTTAGGAGATAGTTTAAGCCCAGATACTTAATTGATTCAATATTTTGGATGCTTCTTAGTTGTGGTTGTTGTAGTAGCAACAAGAATAGTGAGAGGGAGTCTTTTTAAACTACATTCCTACATGAGTTGGATTGGGGTATGTAGAACCATTTTCTTGCTAAGAGGGAGTGTTAACATTTAGCAAGAAAAAGGCTCAATTTTGACTTGTGCCTTTGTCAAATTTAGTAAATCAAATTTCCACATCAATAGGACAACTTGGAGGCAGTTAACTTGTGTGACATGGCCTTGTTTACTATTTTTCTCAGTAAAATTGAGTTATAGGCTAGAAGTAGAGTTGTGCATGTAGTGATGGATAATATTTAGAAATATAGTTGAGGTGTTGTTAGTTGAACTCAGTTAACTAAGATATAGTCATTGTTGAGTCAATTGAAGTTCAGTTGAGTAGTTAAGACTATCGTTAAAGAACTGATCTCTTAGTTAACTAGTCAATCAACTAAAAATAGAAACAATCATGCATGGAATTTGAATTGCCTAGTTGAGATAGATGAAAAGGAATGCTTATATTTATATTTGTGTATTGTGAGTGGACAATACTTTTTCATTGAGTAGGTGATCAATTCCTCAAGTTATTGCACAAGGAAATAGGGAAATTTTCCTATTTTGAGGGCCTTATTCCTCCAAGATTACGCAAGGAAATAGGGGCTTCGATAAGGCTTGAATTGGCTAAATTTTGGCCAAAGAAGGTCAAGAAGTAGACGAATAGGATTGTAGTGCAGGGTGTGCTTCAAATTTGAAGCAAGTCATTGTAATAGTTTCTCTTTTCATATTAATTAATGCAAAGCAGTGGAGGGATTTTTCCTAGTTGGGTTCCCCTATAAATGAGTGATTACTTGTGGTTTTGATTGTTGCATGTCTATGCATGTTTGTCTATATGCATGTTGTTATAAATTGTGATTTTCATTCCGCATATTAGTAGAGTAGAATTTGTATCTCCCAATTTTAGTTTGATTTTTTGAGCAATTTCAATTTCTCAAATTTCTACAATCTATGCAAGATATTAACTCTTCAAAGCAAACACAAGATGATTCCAAATCAGCTAAAGAAAAATATAAAAAGACTACTTATGAACAACAATGCCTTCTTTCACTACTTATGAACAACAATGCCTTCTTTCACTAATGTAATGAAAGAACTAATAAAGTGTAAGGAAATTCCCAATGAAATCAAATGTAATTTGAGATTTCATTAAAGAAGGACTCAAACTGAAATTGGGTTAAAATGCCAAAGATCAAAAAAGATGACACTCAAAGGTGATTAACACTCATACACAATTCTTTAAGCAAAAACACTCAAAAAATCATTAAGAAATGGAAAATTTTCATGTCTTTTCCTTTCAATTTCAAATGCAATGAAAATGAAAATGAATCTAGATCATTGACCAAAATAACTCACATCGATTAAAATTGTAATATGAAAATTCTTTCATCTAATCAACAATCAAGCCAAGTGTTCACAAACCCTAATTGACAAGAAGAAAGAAAAAAATGAAACAAATTCTCATCAAAAGTCAATAAAACCAAAATGTAAACACATTAATGGTTTTTATAGAGAGAAAGACTAGTAAAAAGGCTCAAGGAAAATTAGTATACAATAATCAAAACTCAGAGTAAGACATAGAAATACAATTTTTGCATCCTCCAGGAACCATCGCAAGATAGACATAAGCACCAATGTGATGGATCACAATTACAAAGAAAGACAGGTGTGTTGGGTCATTCTGTCTCAGACCAAAAAGTGCATTGGCGCTAATTTTATTTAAAAAGAAAAACAAAATCCTTACCATTCTCATACTATTGCTTTCCTAAGACTAACTACTTTGTAAACAAGTCAATTCAAGTCAGATTGAAAGGTCTAAATTGAATAGTTAAAGAAAACCAATATAGGAACATCTTGTTCCATAGTCGATTCGCCAAGTTGTTATGTGGAAAATTCTCTTCCACGGACAAAAGGGAGCTCCTAGATTTAGTGGCCTGATCTAGAAACAACAGGGGAAAAAATATCTATGTCTTCCTTAAAGAAATTAGAATACGGAAGAAATACCTACGTGGAATCGGTAGTAAGCCCTCCTCTTCTCCTTGCTTGTAAGCTCCAACTCTAGGACCAAGTGTTATAAACGGAACTTGAAAAATGACTAAAATAAGAAAGAGAACTACAATATCCAAATAACATAAACTGATATCTCTAATCAATAAGTCAGAAGGCATTGAAATGTATAAGCATCAACATGACACAAGTATAAGAAAACATAGTGCTTATTGTATTAATAAATGAATGAGAGCATTACAACCATTTATAGATACTTGACTTTGTAGATGTCTCCCCAATTATCTTATCCTTCCTTACCACAAAGCAAACTTTTAGCCTCAACCCTGATGCACCAATGGATGATGATTCCTTAAGCTCAGAGTAGCAACATGAGGGTGCTAGTAATATCGAATATCCAACCTAGACTCTATGGTAGGTAGTGAATTTATAAGGTAAAAGTGGTAGGTTAGTATTTACAAATCTAGGTTTGAGATCTACATATGAAGGAGGATAAGCTCCAAGGATAAGAGATAACACCTCTAGAGTAGGAATTCGAGATTTCTATCAATGGTAGATGGTTAAAACCACCTTAGAAACTTCTCAAAGGAGAAGTTTCATAAAAAAATAAATATTTTCCAAAAATTCTATAACCATCGCACTTGCAAAGGAGAGAAATTTGCGCTAGTAAGTGCATGTGCTCAATTATGCAACTTGCAACCATTGTAGGTGGATTGAAGTGCAGGGTGCATTGGGGGCAAAAACATAGTTTTTGAGCTGGTTGATCCATAAACTTAGACTTTTTTCATAGATAATGTTTAGGTATTTTCAAAGGGATAATGACAATCTGTTAAGGATGTTGATTGATCCGGGTTTTCAGGCCATCTGATTGGATGTACCAAAATGACCTATAACAAATTTAAATTAGATATATATTAGTTATTAAATTGATTTAAGATTATTAATTACGTCTTGATTTTATATTATAGTTTTAAGAGGTGTTTTATACAATTTAACATGAAAGATATTTATAATGTTCTTTTCTTTGTTGTTTATATGGATTAAGAAATAGAGAAAAAGGTGTTATCTTCATGGTTGCTTGTATAATTAATATATAAAGTTAAAAAGGTTGGTTAAACAAATTCTTGTCATATTGCTAGGTATTTCACTAGTTCCATGTTAGTAGGTATTATCTATGAATCCCCTTGATGAGGTGTACTTATGTATGTCGAAGGGTTTTAATAGGGACGCCACCAATAGATTTGGGAAACATTGCTTAAGTTCCTTTACGATGTTTTAATTGGATTTTATATATATCTTAGTGTGGGTGAGAAAACAATATGTTGTCCTATTCTTGTGGATTTTGGGGATTAAAGAAAGCATAAGTAATACTCTTGGGTAGTTTCTTAACTCCAATACAAAACAAATAAAAAATGGTATCATTCTCATTCCTTGAATCTATGTAGAGATTTCCATAAATCTTGATCCACCATATCAAATAGTTCTATTATGAGATGATTCTTGTTGGATCCATAGAATGGATTATGAAAACATCACTTTTAAAGATACACCATATGAAGGACTTGTTATCCCTGAGGTGTAGCACTGCTATTTTGAAGGCCAAAGGAGGGAAATGGCCCATTTTGTTGTCATGGAGAAGTTCCCACACAGGCCATCATCACCCCATTTCCCTACTCTTCTACTTACATTCTATTTTGCTCATATTATATCCTGAACCTCACATCATAACGAAACCCTCTTTCACCTTAGCCTTAAGTAAATTAACCCAAAAACCCATAAAACCTTAGCTTTCCGCCCATATGCACCCTCCGCACATTTCTCGAGGACATGCCATACTTCCGTGTCCCTCCACCGTCGATTCCCCACCGCTAATTTGATGGCCCACATTTCACCTGATTGACGAGACATGCTTGATCGATCTTCACAGTTAGATCACTCTCGCCAGATCTAATGGTTGTTTCTCATATCGCACAGGAAACTAGCAAGAGGAATACCTGCTCGATAAAGGCAGTTTTCTCTCTCCTCTGCCGCTACGTGGCGTGAAATTAGTGGCACCAGGCGGGCTCCACCCTTTACTGCTTACCGCTCGATGAGCGCCCAACAAATACCATAACCACCCAAACAAAACCACCTCCGAGTGCTATCATAGGAGCACCTCCTCTGCCTGATAGCCATCCGATCTACTCATCTGAGATCTGACGGCTCAGACTTATTCCACTCCCACCATGACTTCAGGCCTTCTGTGTTTGATCTTCACCATCCATTTCCCTCAATCCAATGGCCCTCATCCATGATCACCTTGGTTCACCATCCGCCGCCTAATCACCATCCTAACCGTCTATTCATCTCATCCAACGGCTTGTATGCCTCGTGCCCTGCTCCCCATAAATCACCCGGATAGGAAAGTAGTTAGTTCTATCAGTGTCTGTGGCAGCAAGATAGTTAAACTAAAATGACATAAAGCATGGCTGAGAAGGGAAAAAGGCAGCAGCATGATGCAGCAGAATTAACAGAAAAGGATCATGGAACATCTTAGCGCATTTCAGCCACTTGACAAAGTGACGAAGTGACTAGGATCAGTTACTGAGGTGGTTAGAAATGGTGCCCCTGTACTCATGCCTGTCTAATTATGGCATCAAACAATCAACAAGACAGAGGGATAGATTAAGACTTCTCTAGCCTCAGAAGGCTCAAGGGCATTGTAAAAGCCTATAAATGGCTAAAATTTAGGAGGAACAAGGGTTCAACTTCTGGAGACTGTAGATACTCTGTTCCTTGCAGCTTCTCATCTTCATTCCAGTAACACAAGCTTCTTTTGTTGTTACATGTTCAATGTCCATTTCTCTTCTGTTCTAAGCATGCACTTGGATAAGTCTATTCATGATTTCTTCTGTGTCTAATGCCAGATAATTGTCATCTTATCTCTGTGTTGATAAGTTAGATTTGCAAGTTTCATTTACTTCCTGTAGCTAGCCATTCATATATGTTTATGTATGCATCTGCTAGTACAGTCAGTATTCTCCATCTATCCATTGAATCTATAAACTATTGAGCATTAGTGGTCTAAAGCCTTGTCAAGTTGAGGGTGTTCATGCATGTCTGGAGTGAAAACATAGTTGAAGTGGTTATCTGGCTTGATCCAAACCTTCATCCATTCCAATAGTTCCTAGAACAATATTGCAGATTATATGTTACCAGGCATCTCCAAGCTACATCCTAGGAGAGTTTCCTGGAGAGATGACATTATTGGCACTGTTTCCAGGGAGAGGAGATTGAAGCTCAGCTTCCCTGGGAGACGACACAGATCCAACTTTGACGATAGACAAAATCTAGACACTATTTTGGTTGTAATCATCTATCTGGTGACTCTACTGGAGGACAAACCTCTTGGCGACTTCACTCCATAGTTCTAACTCAGTTTGGGAGGCATACTTAGAGAAATCCTTAGAAGCCACAAGCTGATCTAGTACCTAACCCTGAAAATATCATCAAAGAAAGAAAGACACTGAAGAAAGGAGCAGCAAGTTCAGGTAGCTCTAAACAATATTCTATATCTCTTCAAGAAAGGTCTGTAATAGAACAAATACATGTTGAGAGTATAACATCTAATACTAGAAATGAAGAAAAAATATCAGAGATTCATAAAGCTCCTTATTCTTTAGGTTCTCCTTTTGTTGTAAGCCCAAAGGAAACCTCACTTCCTATCCATCAGACTCCTTTAGTTGTATGAGTCACTCCTCAGCCCTCTATCATTCAGACTGCTAGTACTCTTATAGCCACCACAGCTATGGCAGGTCCATAAGCACCTACCAAAATGGAAAGAATCATAGCTACTAGGTGTGGACCTCTAGTAATGCCCACTCCTTTGAATGCCATGCCTACTGGAGAATATCAGAAGTATATGCCTAAGTTCACTGGGACTGAAGGTGTTACAACTGAAGAACATCTTGAATAATTCTATAGCTATGATGATAACCTGGACATTAGTGAAGATGATGTGTGGATGAGAGTCTTTGTCAAAAGCCTAGATGGAGAGGGTAGAAAATGTTTCGGAGAACTAACACCAAGATCTATAGTAGATATTAAGGCTTTAGATGATGCATTCCTAAAGCATTGGGGGGATAAGAAGGATCTACTCTCTTACCACACTGATTTTGGAAACTTAAAGAGGGAAAATGGTGAGTTGTTGTCCAATTTTAATAAGAGGTTTAACCGAATGTACAGAAAGATACCAGCTAAAGTAAAACCCACCACTACCTCTACTAAACTCACCTATGCCGGTGCTTTTGATTATGACTTCTGCCTACTATTGAGGGAGAGGCGATGTGCTAATTTGGCTGATATGCAGGATGCAACCTTGGAAGTAGAATCAAACATCATGGTTGCAGAGAAGCTCAGAAGTAATGTTGATAGAAGGAAATAGAGGGGCAAGTCTTCATCATCTTCAGACCCCAAGATAGATAAAATGGCCAAGATGATAGAGTCACTAGCCTCTGAAATCTCCAAATTAAATGTTGAGAAGCACCCAGGGAAAGGAAGAGTTCCTAATACCTTTGCTCCTAGAAATCCAAATCCATATAGAAAAGCTAATGAGCAGTTGCAGATTCTGCAAAGAAGCAAAGATGCCAATGAAGACCAAAGGGTGAAGACCCCTTTCCAGAATGTAGTCATGGAAAAGAAGTAGTTTGAAGAAGATGATGAGATCCATTGTATGGAAGACAAAGGCAATGCCTCCTTTTTGACCTTAGCTGCCTATGAAAATTCATTATCCAATGGTCAGATCAGCCAAGAGTGGGATGGTGAAGCTATTTTGCAAACTGAGGATCAGTAAAGATAAAATCTGAGGTTGAAGATGAACAATGCCAAGGAAAACCCTGTTCAAAGAGTTTTTTTCCCTACAGAACATCAAGCTAGTAAGCAGAAGCGACCAACAACTAAGCCTATCATCCTCAAAGCTCCAGCTCATGAGGTAAGAGGCCTTGACAAGTCTCCTTCTCCTTTCAGTTTTCAATCAGAAATTTAGAAGCTAAGGATACCTATACCTCTGATTGAACTAGTGAAGAATGAGTCCTTCAAGAGATATATCCTAGAGGCCCTTGAGCCCAATGTCATCCAAGCCCCCACTAACTATGTAAATCTGTAAGATGACAAACCAGCTATTGTTCTCAGCCCAATGATTGAAAATTATGATGATAGCTCCCCATCATTCTATGTCTCTTTGACTATTCATGACAAAATCCTTCATAACTGCCTTCTGGACATAGGAACCAACCATAATCTAATGCCCAAGGCTGTCATGGATGAGTTGGATCTTGACATTACCAAGCCTTATCATGACCTATTTTCTTTTGACTCTAGAAAAGTGAAATGTTTGGGATTAATGAAATACCTAGACATCACCTTGTCTTAGCTACCTATGAAGAGCATGATGATGGATATTATGGTAGCAGACGTGGCCCCCAAGTTTTTCATGTTACTGTCGAGAGGTTGGATCAAGAGATTAGGTGGGACATTGCAAAATGATCTCTCTTATGCTACTGTCCCAATTTTTGGAGGTGAAACTAGGAGATTATACAGAGAAGCTCAATTGGCTTATATCATCAATGATGAGAAGAATCCCACTAATCATCCCATCTATGCTGTTGACACTGATTTTGGAGCTTGTATTCTCCAAATTGAAGAATCCCAGTTGGCCTCCATGCAGCTTAGGAAGCCAGTTTGCCAGATCACAGAGGAAGAAGGCCCATAGATTTGGAACATGTTCTTTGATGGAGCTTGCTCTAAGGAAGCTACAGGGGCAGGTGTATTCCTTGTATCCCCCACACAAGAATGCATTCATTTATCTTTCAAGTTAACTTTTCAGGTCACAAATAACATAGTAGAGTACGAAGCCTTGATATTGGGCTTAAATGCTGCTAAAGAAATGGGCATCAAAGGTTTGAAGGTGTTTGGAGACACAAACCTTATCATTCAGCAAGTGAACAAAACTTTCCAAGCAAAGCATCCAAGGCTAAAAGCATACAAAGATGAGGTATGGAAGCTCAAGAGTTCTTTTGATAGTTTCAACATTTCTTATATCTCTAGAATGAAGAACCAGCTTGTTGATTCCCTTGATGTGTCTACTAGCATGTTTATGCCTCCTTTGCCTCCTAAATTGATTTATGAAGTTCAGGTGAAATATAGACCATCTCTGCCTAACAATGTCAAATACTAGAAATTTTTTGAAGATGATGATGAAATTAATAGAATTCTATGAGAAGACCTGTGGGGTTGCCATGGGCTCCCCCTTGTCCCCGGTAGTCGCTAATCTCTTTATGGAAGATTTTGAGTCTAAGGCTTTGGCCTTCTCTCGTCTCCTTCCGAAGCTTTGGAGAATATTTGTTGATGACACTAGTGTTGTCTGGTCTCATGGTCTTGATGAGCTGGATCATTTCTTCAATCATCTTAATAACCAGTCCGACGCCATAAAATTCACGATGGAAAAAGAAGACAATGGTTGTCTTCCGTTCCTGGATGTTCTCATCTCTAAGAAAGTGGATGATTCCTTTTCTCATCAAGTGTTTAGGAAGAAGACGCATACTGAGCAGTACTTGCATGCTTCTTCCCATCATTTCCCTTCTCAAAATTTAGGGGTTCTATGCACTCTCGCCACTCGGGTTGTTAGAATCTCTGATGAAGAGAACTTGGAAAAGGAGAAGGCTCACCTCCTAGATGTCTTTGTGGAAAATGGTTACAATAGACACCTGGGTCATAAGGCCTTCCTCAAGGCTAAGAAGGAGCCGTCAATCCGTAGGGATTCCAGTGATCGTGCCATGGGGGTCAACCTTCCTTATATCCAAGGGACCACGGATAGGATTGCGAGGATTCTGAGAAAGTTTGATGTACCCGCAACTTTTAGACCTCTTAATACTATCCGTAGCTCCCTCAGGTCTGTGAAAGATCCTGTTGACCCTAAAGACATGAAGGGCGTCTATGTCATTCCGTGTTCTTGTGGGATTCCTTATATTGGTGAGACAGGTCGCTCTATCAATCAGAGGATTAGCGAGCATTCGGCTGACTTGAAGCATGGTAGGACCAAATCCTCAGCCCTGGCTGAACACGCTGAGAAGACGATGCATCATGTGTGTATCGAAGAGGCTCAAGTCATTGCTAAAGTTGCTCAGTTTCACCATCGCAAGTTTAGAGAGGCCCTGGAGATTGAAAAAAGGCCGAAAAATCTTAATAGGGATGATGGCTGGAAGATCAGCAGCTGCTGGGTCCCAGCCCTATCCTCCTAGCCTCCGCGGTCCCTTCTTGGTAAGGTCTCAGTGTTTCTTGTTTCCTTCCCTTAGGGGTTGTTTCCCCTGGTTTGTTAAAATATTTTCCTGTTTCTCTCTTGTTTTGATTTGTTCCCCTTTTAATTATCGCCCTAATGGTATAATTTAATCCCCTCTATTTCCCTTTTTATTCGAAGAGTATTTTTTAGTTGTTTCCTACCATTAAAATTGTTTTATTTATAACCTAGCATATTATATATATTTAAGCGAGTAATTAAAGATATTTTGTACTTTCCTTAGAATATAAGGTTTTCTTATTAGCCTAAGATTTTTAACAAACCTATTGCTATTTTTATAAATATATT
>APFE031175384.1:66730-115236 GCA_000404065.3 Pinus taeda
TAATGGATTAATAATATAAATAAATAAATGAATTATTTTTAATAAATTAACTTTGGATCTGTTTTATTTTTCACCTGGTTAACCTAGCTCCATAATTATAATAGTAATTTAATATTATTCAGTTAAAGGAAGTTTGACTGGGGTCCTGGAGTGGAAAAGTAGCCGTTAGAGTTTTTAGCCATTTGAGTCTCTGTTTAGACTATTTAACACGCTGAACTGGATTTGTATCTTCAACTTGTCCTGACGATGAACCACACTAGTTGGTTCGAAACGCGTCGACAAATGATTAATTATGTGATTTTGCCGAAAATTCTTTAAACAGAAATTAATAGGTTTTTACAAGTCATTGATGAATTTTCTGAAATGCACATTGACCAAGAAAACGAAACCATTGAAGAATGCGTCCAGTCCAAGCTAAAGGACAAGATTGGTCAGTATAGCATTGTTCAACTGCCTAGTCACCAAATACCCAAAGGATTGGTGCCTCTAGAGAAGTTGTTTGATCATAATGATGTACCTTATAAGCCTGCCCAAAAAGAAAATGAGTATGCAGTTCATAGACATAATATAAGGAACCCAGATCATCCAAAGTGCATAAATCTGTCCACCCACTTGTTTGCTGCCCAAAGTTCTGATTATTACACTCTAATGAAGCAATTTGTTGATATCTTTGCCTGGGAGTACAATGATCTTAAGACCTATGACACAAACATCATTCAGCGTAATATTTCACTGGAGAAGAACACCATCCCTTTTAAGCATAAGTTAAGGCCTATTAGCCCTCTCTTAGTGCCTTTGATTGAGAAAGAAATCAAGAAGTTGTTGGATGCCAAAATTATAGTTCCCCTAAGGTATTCAAAGCAGATAGCTAACCTTGTGGTAGTAAGAAAGAAAAATGGAGAAATCATGCTTTGTGTTGACTTCATAAATCTAAACAAGTGCTCTAAAAAATATAACTACCCCTTGCCTAAGATGGAACACTTGATGCAAAAAGTTTCAGGGGCTAGAGTCATGTCTTACAATCAGGTTGTTTTACATCCAGAAGATCAGGAAAAGACCGCCTTCACTACTCCTTGGGGCACTTTCATGTACTCCAAGATACCTTTTGGACTGATGAATGTTGGGGCTACATTCCAGAAGGCCATGGACATAGCCTTTGTGGGAGAGAAGGACAAGTTTGTCCTTATTTACCTTGACGACATAACTATTTTTTACAGCAGTCACAAGGACCATTTGCAGCATTTGAAGAAGGTGTTTATAAAGTGTAGACAATTTGGAATCTCTATGAACCCAAAGAAATCACAGTTTTCTCTAGAAGAAGGCAAACTTCTGGGACATATTGTTTCTGCTGAAGGTGTGAAGATTGATCCAGACATAGTTCAAGAAATTCAAACATTGTCCATCCCAAGGTCCAAAAGGGACATTCAATCTTTCCTAGGTAAGATTAACCTTGTCAGAAGGTTCATTCCAGACTTTGCAGAGTTAGTGAAGCACATCACCTCCATGCTGAAGAAAGGTTCAAAAATAAAATGGACAAATGTTGCAAGAAGCTCTTTTGAAGCCATTAAACAAGCTATCATGGAAGCTCCCACCCTAATCGATCCAAATTGCACCAAGGAGTTTTATATCTTCTCTTTTGCCTCTTATGATACACTTGCAGCAGTTCTATTACAGAAAAATGATGAAGGTATAGAGCACCCTATGGCCTTTTTCAGCAAAACGCTGAGGGATGCTGATGATTCGAATTTGAAACTACTTGTAAATGGTTGGCAAGGTATTCGATTCAGTAATAAACATGTTTAAAAGATTCCCATGTCTTGCAGTAAAGAAACAAATGAAATTTTTAGCTGTTCATGATCCATTTAAGCATAGCAAAATTATTTCCTTTTACTGTTTAACACATTAAAATGAATTTGTTTTGTAAAATAAATCAACCATAGATGCAAAAGAAGTTGATAAAGCAGTTCACCCCTCCCGGGCTACATCTGTTGGGTCTAAGGCTCCCAAATGAGTCTGTCCTCGTTTTCATTAAATGCTCAAAATGAATATACAGCTGAATAGAAGTATCTACAGGTGGAATAGACTATAAAATCGGATTCATAACACTTGAATCCTTCAGGATTGACTACTGGTTCACCTCCAATGGATACCTGCAACCCTATACAGTTCTCACAATACAAGGTCTTGGTGGCTCCTAGAACTTCCACGGCTCCAAAACCTCTGCAAATGACCTCAGATGGATGTCAAACCTATGCCAATGGCTTCATAAGTTCGAAAATACCCAAAATCCAAAAAACATTCGTCCAAAACCGACTTTCCTAGCCAAAGTTATGGCCCATTAAAGTTTTCCTCCAGCTATGCCTAGAAACACTCCAGTTAACTTTAGTTGGAGTCCAGTTAACTCCGCTAATTATGGTGGGTCCGCCAAATTTTTCGCTCCGCCAAAAGTTCTGCCAACTGAACTGTCAGTTAACGGCCCATTAAACCTGCATGTGACCGGAAAAAACACTGGTGGTTTGCCTCGGATTCTATGCTAGGCGGTTAATGGTTTACCCCACGGTTTTGGGTTGTGGTCATATGCATGCGGGGCTAGCCCTTAGGGGCTGGCCCCTTTCATTTCCTACCAAAACCTTTTTTAAAAGTTAAATAGTATTTGGGTTCATTTTCCATTCAACAGCCATCGTTGTGGCCCAACGGTAAGGCGGAGAGCTAATATATGGGAGGTTGTGGGTTCAAGCCACCATTCGACCAACAAAAATTTTGAAATGCGCTGCTGACATCACCTTGCCACGTGGCGATTTCTGAGCTTGCCACATGGCAGCTTTTGATTGGCCTGCCCAAAAGGAATATTCCATGGAATATTTTGTGGAATATTCTTTTTTTAATTTTTTTTGAAAATTCAAAAATTAAGGGTTATTGGGTGATTTTGTTTTTGGCATAACTTTCTCATACGGCGACCGTTTTTCAAATCGTTTGTGGTGCCGAAATCAGGAGGACAAGCTCTATCCATTCGTTTAGGTTTGAGCTAATTCTGAGCACTTTCATTTTTTAGCATTTTACGACACTTGGGACATGAGCCCCTGATCACGCCTTCCCATTGGGAAGCTTTTGGACCCCAAAAGCCTTCAACTACCTGTTAAAGAGGTGAGGGTACAGTGCCCTCACTCTATCCACCTCCATCCACTTTGCCTTGTCTGGTTTGCTGCCTTTGAAACCAACCCGAACATAATCTACATTGCCCCTCCTAGAAGTGCGTGTCCTTCTGTCAAGGATTGTATCTTCTTTCAGCTCATCTAAGAATTCTGGTGAGAAATCTTCTATAGATGGCAGCTTAACAGCGCTTTCATGATCAGCGATCAAAGGAGGTTCATACAAATGTAAGTTCTCCACATTAACAATAGAATACATTTGCATGTAGGAAGGAAAATCTAATTGAAAAGCATTATTTCCAACCTTCTTGAGGATTTGAATGGACCATAATGAATAGGCTTCATCTTTTTACCTTCTCCTTACATCCTATCCTTACTAATGTACAACCATACCTCATCCCCTTCTTGAAACTTGTGATTGACTCTATGCTTGTCATGTCTCTCCTTGTACTTGCCTTGACTCTTCTCAAGTTGTTCTTGAATTTGCTGATGTATTTGCTGAATTCTTTCAATGAATGAATGAGCTTTGTCAATATCACTATGTCCCTCAATGGCAACATCTTTCTCAAGAATGAAATCAAGAGGTGATTTTGGCAACTAACCAAAACAAGCTTCAAACGGTGAGGTGTTTGTGGAAGAGTGCTTGGCACGGTTGTAAGCATGTTGTATGTAGTGCAAATGTTCATCCCAAAGCTTGGGATGCTTGCTGCAATATCCTCTGAAGAGGTGCACAATGGTTATGTTCACAACTTCGGTTTGTCCATCTATTTACGTATGGAAAGCAGTACTTTTCTTCAAATTTGTGCCCATCATCTCCCATAGGTTGGACCAAAAATTCCCCACAAATCTGGAATCCCTGTCACTAATAATGGAAGTAGGAAAACCAAAGTGAATCCATACATGATGAAAATATAATTCAGCAGTTTGTTCAGCAGTTATAGTTTTCTTAGAAGGCATAAGTATACACATTTTGCTTAAACGATCAACTACTACATATAAATAATCATGTTGCTTTCTAGATTTTGGAAAACCTCCTACAAAATCCATAGAGATGCTCTCCCATGGTCTAGAAGTTACCGGCAAAGGAGTATACAAGCAAAGCTTCCTATTACTAGGCTTACTTGTAGCACATAATGAACAACCTCTTATGAACCTTGAAACAGAATCTACCATGCGAGGCCAATAACAATACCTCTGTAGATGTGCAACTGTTTTGCTCACACCAAAATGGCCAGCAATAAGAGAAGAATCAGCTTCTCTTATGACATTTATTCCCTCCCCTTGTGGTATACACAACTTTCCCAAATGAAACAGCAAATTGTTATGCATGTGATAGTCATTTTCCTCTACATGATTCCCTTTACTCAAGTTAGCATACACATCTTTAAAGTCATCATCAGATGCATACTGTTCTATGTAACTATCATGTACAATGGAATCATTCTTAAGTAAAGTAACAGCACCAATAATATGCCTTGAAATCATATCAGCAACTTTATTCAAAGTACCTTTCTTGTACCTTATTACCAAATGGAACTGTTGCAAGAAGCCCATCCATCTAAAGTGTCGTGACTATTGTAACTTGCTTTGTGATTGCAAGTATTGTAAGGGCTGATGGTCGGTATGTGTAACAGTTTCTTTGCCCATCAAATAGTGTTTCCACTTTTTGACGCTTTGTACCAATTCATACAACTCCTTATCATAGGTAGGATAGTTTACAACAGCACCATTAAAAGTTTCAGAATGAAAAGCAATAGGCTTACCATGTTGTAGAAGAACTGCACCCATGGCATAATCACTAGCATCAGTTTGTATCTCAAATGGTTGTCTCAAATATGGTAATGCAAGGACCGGAGCGTAACTAATCTTCTCTTTCAAAGATTTGAAAGTTTTTTGCTGCTTGCCATTGGAAAGCATGCTTCACACTTGTCACTGCATGCATAGGAGCTGCTATAGAAGAGAAGTTAGAGATGAACTTCCTCCAATATTGAGCTGCACCCAAAAAAATTCTTACCTCTGTAATGGATTTGGGAGTAGGCCACTTCACAATAGCCTCAATCTTAGCAGGATAATTTCTCAAAGCACCTCCTCCTACTATGTGTCCCAAATAAATCAAAGAAGTCTTTCCGAATTCACACTTTGACATTTTAAGAAATAACTTATTCTTCTTCAAAAAATCAAGTACTTTCCTAACATGCATGACATGATCTTCTCTATACTTGCTGAAAATTAAGATGTCATCTAAGTAGACAATAATGAAATCATCAAGAAAAGGATGCAAGACATCATCCATTACCCGCATGAAAGTTGCTGGTGCATTGCACAAACCAAACGACATCACAAGCCATTCAAAGAGTCCTTGTTTGGTTTTAAACGATGTCTTACAAATGTCACTTTCTTCAATTCTTACTTGATGATATCCACTGCGCAAGTCTAACTTAGTGAAATATCAAGCATCTTTTAGCTGGTCTAGCAAATCATCTATCCTTAGGAGTGGGTAACGATTCTTTACCGTTATCTTGTTCAAGGCCCTGAAATCAACACACATACGCCAAGTGCCATCTTTCTTTGGAATTAGTACAATCGGTGACCCACATGGCGAAGTACTTGCCCTTATGAAACCCTTGTCCAACAAGTCCTTGATTTGCTTCTTTATTTCACCATTCTCCATAATAGACATGCGGTACATGCCTATGTTTGGAAGAGGACAATGTGGATGCAAATGGATTTCATGCTGAATCTCCCTCTTAGGAGGCAAACCTGTTGGCTCCTAAAATATATCATGATATACATCAACTACATCATACAAATCTGATTGAAGTTTTGGATCACAATTGTCAAATGACTCATGGTTCACATCAACCTTGGGCTTAATCATAAGAAGAACAAAATTCTTACTTGAATTGACCAGCCTTTTTACCTGTCCTGCATTCACCATCGCTATATTTGTCTTCTTGCGATGAGCTCTAACAATGAACTCCTTGCCATCTTTGAATAGATGATATTTGTTTTCATGGCGATGAAAGATAGCTTTCCTGTCAAACAAGTAAGGACTTCCCAAAACAATTCCTGCTATATCAAAAGGTACCACATCAAGTTCAACTGTGTCAATAAAATGTGCGGTAACTGCAAAGCGCAATGTGCACTTTCTTGAAACTTGTGAATTTGCATCCTTGCAAATCCATCCAAGTGGATATGGCTTCAGATGTGGAATGGTCTCAAGTTTAAGCTGCTTGACCAAGTCTTCTGATATAAGGTTTTCTTGTGACCCACTATCAAAAAGTGTGTCAATCTTAGTATGTTTTGAAATCACCCTCACATGAAACAGTTCAATTCTTTCTTCCTCATTAGGAGCTTGTACATGACAGTTTGAGGTACTAGTGCTGACTTGAATTTCCATTTCTTTTCCCTTCAAATTTTTCAAACCCATGGCTGTAATTTTGGTTTCATCACCTGAATCATCCCCTAAATGTTGTGGTGTAGATGTAGTAGCAGTAGTTTTCTGTTTCCCTTTGGATTTGTTAAATTGAGGTATTTTTTCAAGATGTAATTTCCAACAGTTTTTCTCCTCATGGCCTGGGTTACAATAGTGTTTACAGATCACTTTCTCACTCTCTATTTGACATATGCATTCTTTTTTCCCTTTCCCTTGGAGGTTTTCTCTTTGTTTTTCCCCTTGGCGGGCTTGTTTCTACCCTCTTCAAATGTGTTTTTTCCCCTTGCTTCTAAATGGGTAGGTTGGACACAAACCTCATCCAAGCTAGTAGGGTTAAACATCAAGATGGTGTGTCCGAGGTAGCTATGCAAGCCACCAATATATTTCAGCAAGTTTTCCTGGGTCTGTAAATCTACTCCTAACAAAAGAGCTCTTCTCCTGAATTCATGGGTGTAGTCTTGGACACTCTAACCCTTAAGTTGTCTGAAATTTTGCCAGTTCATAATGGCTTTCTGCATGTGAGGAAGAGGATAAAATTGTTTTTTAATGGCTAACAGAAAGTCAGTCCATGTTAAGGTAACCTTACCAAATTTCTTGATCTCCTCTTTGGTCTTGGCCTCCCACCAGACCAATGTTGCTCCATCCATTCTCAAAGAAGCCAACTGAATCTTTGTGGCATCATCATGCATATTCTGGATCCTCAAGTAAACTTCCAACTGCCTAATCCAGTTGTCAATATTTTCTGCATTCACTTCACCATTAAACATAGGTAATTCGAATTTTACATCAAGCTTCAAAAAAGGACTTTTTCCTGAGGATCTATGCTTATGCATAGAAGAAGAAGACGAGGATGAAGAAGAAGGAGGTGACGATGGGGGTGGTGGATCACCTTTACCTCCATGTCCTTTCTTGGAATGATCATCATCCTTCTTACCTCCTGAAGAGCCCTCTCCTTCATGTGGATGTTTGGACCCTTCTCCAGCCAATTCTCATTTCTTCTTGGTACAAATATCCTCACCATTTCAGTGAGGTCCAAGAAAGCCTTTTTGAAGACTCTTTCTTCTTCTTTTGGATCCATGTCTGCAGGAATTTCTCCTTCATGTTCAGACATTCTTGAAGCTTCTGCTGAGACTCTTGAGGTGAAATTGAAGGTGAAGGTGATGGCTCTCTGGGCCTTCTGTTGTGGCTAGCCAACCCCCCCTTGTTCATTTAAGTGTTGTCCAAAATACTAAATGAATGGGGACCCTTAGTTAAATTTTTAAGAAAAAAACAAGTTTTTCCTTTCTTCAAAATAAGGTTACCATCGTAAGCTTAGAAAGGTCTTTTTCAATATTTTTAACCTAAGTCTACGATAAGGTAAAAGTCTTTAAAACTGCGTTTCAAAAAAGATAGGAAATGCCTTCATTCCCCTATAATATCAGTATGCGCAAGACCCCCGTGTTAAGCATGACATCGCATCGCAATGAAGTAATGCTCATAAGGAAAAACTTCAATATCTACCGATCTGCGATAACACCGATCGCAAGATCGCATATCGCAGAAATAAACTGGCAATATTTGGCAAACATTAAACTTCTATGACCTGTGATGTTGCGATCGCTGCGATGGCACGATCTTCGATGTTACGTAAGCAAATCATGAATCACTTGATCACGAATCCTTCGGGCACGTCATTCAAAGAAAAGCCACTTACCATAATCTGACTCAAGATCATGTGCTTTTAATGATAGTAAATGGATTAGTTGTCAGTTATTAAATGAAATGAAGACGCGTGTTTTTGTAAAGAATTACTTCACGTAAAGTGGCATATTTGATATATCTATTGCATTTAAAACTCTCCCATCACCTTTCTTAATCAATCATTTCCACTTCGCTCGTAATCTGCAGGAACGAAGAGCTAAGACGATTCAAAGCCGAACGCAGGAGCAAATGGGAAAGAAACATAAAGCTCAAGGCTCCGAGGCGAAGGAAAAGACGAAGGAGATGGCGCCTTTGTATACAGACACTGCCTGCAACAGGGACCTAGGAATTTCGACATGGTAAATCATGTATAGGCTGCTGGAGGAAGAAAATCCTATAGTAATGAAGGTTGATACTGCCGCGGGCTCACAACGCTCTTCCGAGGCATCCTTGGAGGATCTAGCATGTTCATTTCTTCACCGAATAGCAGCTAGACCCAAAATTTTACCGTATACAGATATGATCAAGTGGATACTTGACAATCCAGAGTTGAACAACAGACAATTCAAGGTTCAAGGACATGGGCTCATAGGTTCATTCACCGCGCAAGACTTAAAGCTTACGTATCATCTTCCTGAACCGCAAACGACCTACAATGCACAATTTGTCAAGAAATTTGAAGCAGAGAACCCAAACCTGGCAGAGACCACTAAAGGTTGGTCCAGAAAAGAGGAGCCGCTCAAAAAGGACAAAAACGGTATGTACAGCACTGGTTCCCTCACCTCTCCATATTGTTTTGTTGCGGCCATGCTTTGTAGACTATTTGGGATGCCGGACATCAATAAATTTTTGTCTGAATGGCTACCACTAATAGATGCTGCCACAAACGCCGATATTATAGATTGGGCCAAGATATTTTCTGATAATCTGTACACGGCTGTTATGAATTACCGGTCTAAAAGATCCTTGTCCCAGAGGGTCTATCCTCCTTTTTATCTGTCTGCGTATATTATGGATTCTATTTGTTATGTGTCTAAATTCCCCACTATGGGTTGGAAATGGACTACCCAGGACCCATTACCTATTCATGTTTATCATAAAATGTTATGGGATTCCCAGTTCGCCCCACACTTCTATCAAATTTTTCATGGGCTTATCTTACCCCTGTATAGAATGATGTGTGATGAAGATGAAGGGAAAAGAACCAGTGCACCCAGAATAAACGAGAGTCATAAAGAATCGCTCTTTAATAAATGGGACGATCAAATCAGGCAGGCAGAACTAGCAGCAGAGACAGCGGCCACGCAGGCAAACATTCTTATCGACTGTGTAAATGAGAATTTACACAAGGCCAACTTGATCGCAGAGACCACCCCGAGGTACCTACCAAATAAATCACGACTGGAAGCAGAATGGAAGCAGAAGGCGCAGGAAAAGGGAAAAGCGATCCAGGCATTGAACAGGTTAAATCGGGAGTGTTACTGGGCATACTTGGTCAAGCCACACAGTCAATGGATGACTGTGAAATGCATCAACTCAGCCGAAAAAGTAGTGCCAACTCTCATAGATTATGTTTTCGCAGTCCAGCTCAGCGCAGAAGTCGGCCAACCGACTCTTCTCAAGTCCATGATGAACACTTGTAGTTTTAAGGACCAAGTACAGAAATAGCCTTATTTTTAGAAGTTTGTTTTTTATTTTTATTAGATTAGAAAAATGATGGTCATTTGAAAACCGTATCCTAAATTTTGTAAAGACACTATTATTAGAATTAGGAAGTAGTATTTTAACCCTTCTCATGCATTTAGAGAAGGGTCTAGAGATTTGTCAAAAACTTGTCCTCGGAACA
This sequence comes from Pinus taeda, assembly GCA_000404065.3. NCBI lineage: Eukaryota > Viridiplantae > Streptophyta > Pinopsida > Pinales > Pinaceae > Pinus > Pinus taeda. The sequence continues at coordinate 76,842 of APFE031175384.1, forward strand.
CGCACTTCTGCACCCTCAGAGGAGGTTTTGATGAATGGATGGATTGAGATTTATTAATGTTTGCATTTGATGTCTGCTATTGATGTTGCACTTTTGTAGTCTTAGTAGATGTTAAAACAAGTAGAGATAAATCATTTTTGCTTGAAGCTTGTGAGTAGGATTAGTCATAAATGGTACTTTTATCTCTTGGCCATTTCTGCTTATATTCTTTAAGTGATATACAGTTTTCAGTTGTTTACATATTATTGCATGAATGTATGAGTTACCATTTGGCACGTCTGTACGGTGGAGTCATTTATTTATGTCTGATATATGAATAACTTATTATGCGATATGTTGTTCACAGTCGTTTTGCCTAACTTCTTATGCAAAGTGGTTTATCTTAATTGATTTCTATTCTTATGATAGTTGAATGATCTTTATTACCAGTTATTATTTGAAATCTCTTTAGATCGTATAATAGAACATATACACCCCGGGTTAGTGTAGATTAGATGTGTTGTTTCTCATTAGATTACAATAGCATAGAGTTAGTTTAAGAATCTGAATTAAATTAGCTTTAAAGTACTCTTAGATCAGCTTCATCCAACTCTACACACACACACACCCTCAGATTGGGAAACTAGTCCTATTATCCCCAGTCGGACCCACTATACCAAACGGATAAGGAGCTGCCAACCAAGGTCCGGACCGGGTGGGTATCCCCCTTGTTGTCGACCCGATTTTCGGGGCTTCAACACCTTCCTTGACTGAGAATTCTCCCGTTCTCTAGTCAACTGTCCTTCCCCTCTTTTAAGTTTCAACCTGGTAAGCATCAATACTTGCAAGACAGTTAGAAGATCTTTGCACAAAAACAATCAAAAGACAACAACACCAGAGATTGACTGAAAGAGAGTTAAGAGAATTTCGAAGGCTTCATGGCTCGTTTCAGGCTATGTCTATAGCTTATTTGACTGCTTTTGATACAAAGAAACAACAACATGCTCTAATACCAACTTGATCTGAATTTGAAACTACTTGAAAAAGGTTTGCAAGGTATTCAATTTAGTAGTAAACAAGTTTAAACATTCCCATGTCTTGGAGTAAAGAAACAAATGAAATTTTCAGCTCTTCATGATCCATTTAAGCATAGCAGAATTATTTCCTTTTATTGTTTAACGAATTAAAACGAATTTGTTCTGCAAAATAAATCAACCTCAGATGCAAAAGAAGTTGATGAAGCAGTTCACCCCTCCTGGGCTACGTCTGTTGGGTCCAAGGTTCCCAAATGGGCCTGTCCTCATTTTAATTAAATGCTCAAAATGAATATATAGTTGAATAGAAGTCTCTACAGGTGGAATAGACTGAAAAAGCGAATTCAGAACACTTGAATCCTTCAGGATTGACTGCTGGTTCACCTCCAATGGATACCTGCAACCCGATACAGTTCTCACAATACTGGGCCCTGGTGGCTCCTAGAACTTCCACGGATCCAAAACCTATGCAAATGACCTCAGAATTCTGTAATACCTATGTCAATGGCTTCAGAAGGTCGAAAATACCCAAAATAAAAAATAAAAAATCGTCCAAAACCGCCTTTCCTAGCCAAAGTTATGGCCATTTACTCCCAACTGCCAGCTGCCCCTAAAAAAACTCCAGCTAACTTTAGTTACGGCCAGTTAGCTCCGCCAATTATGGCGGGACCTCCCAAATTTGGTGCTCCACCAAAAATCCGCCAGTCTAGCTGCTTGTAATTAATGTGCATGTGACCAAATAACGCGGGCGGTTTGTTTGCATGGGATTGCATGCTGGCGGTTTGAGCGGAGCCCATGGTTCCGGGCGGTGGTCATATGGTATGGGGGCTGGCCCCTTTCATTTCCCGCCCATACCTTTTTCACAATTTAAATAGCCATTGGTTCGTGGCCCATTCAACATCCGTTGTTGTGGCCCAACGGTAAGGCTTTGAAATTGTAAGCGGGTGGTCGCAGGTTCAAGCCACCATTTGACCAACGAAAGTTTTGAAAGGCGCTGCTGACATCACCTTGCCACGTGGTGACTTCTGGGCTTGCCACATGGCAGCTTTTGATTGGCCTGCCCAAATGGAATATTCTATGGAATATTCTTTTTTTATTTTTTTTTAAATTCAAAAATTAAGGGTTATTGGGCGATTTTGTTTTTGACATAACTTTCACATACGGCGACCGTTTTTCGAACCGTTTGTGGTGCCGGAATTAGGAGAACGAGCTCTATCCAGTCTTTTAGGTTCGAGCCAGTTTTGTGCACTTTCATTTTTTAGCATTTTACGACACTTGGGACATGAGCCCCCGATCAACAAGAGAGAATGTAGATGGCTTTCTTGCAAGCACAAGTTCCTTTTCCTAAATCACCAGCAGACTAAAAAAATATAATCAAATACATTGGCTTAATCAAATGGATATGCACAAATAGACTGGGGAGATGTTATACTCCACTCTAACTAACACTTCCATGACATCTTCAAAACTACAAGCCTCTATCAGCAACAGACAGTCACAATAAGATTTGGATAAAATTTCATCCTTGGAAACATTTACTAGGATTAAGTCATTACAGGACTTAGTCATCAAGCTAGGTTATGACCCCAATATTGTAAAGGCAATAGAGGAGATCATAAAGAAGAAGAATGTTGATATAAAAGCTATGAGGAAGCAGCTCAAGTTACCATCTACAGAGGATCCATGGACCAAGGAAATGGGAGAACAGGGAAAACAAAAGGAAGACATGTTCAAGATAATAATTGAATAGAATTTCCAGATCAGGGAGATGGAGGTGGAACCAGAAAAATTACTCAAAGAGAAGGAGAAGTCCTCACAATTGGCTATAGTCCCACTTATAGAAATACCAATTGCAGTTGCAAGAGCAGCAAAGGTTTCAACATCAATAACAGCACCAACATCGATTATAGATTCTGCCATTAAATTAATGGTTAAATCCATGCAAGAGATGTCCATTCAGGGAAAGGAGATTGAGAAGTTGAAAGAACAGTTGAAAAATCTACAGGAATAGAAATTGAAGAAAGATAACTCCTATATAGCAGAATTACAGAAGTATCACATGCTTTCTCAAAGAATAGAGTTTTTAGAGAGTGAGTAAGTAATGGTTCAAACTCTAGCACAGGCTAAATAAAACATATGGATAGATATCAGCGCAGTTATAACTAAGATTTGGTCGTCAATCCAAATCATTTTCGAAAAGGAAGAGTTGATACAGAGGTCAAAAATATTGATAGAACAAGTGAGGGAAGCATTGGCATACATGCCAACTGAAGCAGCAGCATTGATTAAACTCCCAAATTCTAAGACCATAGAAGAATTAGAGGAGCTAAAAATCAAATATAGGACTGAAACCATCTTAGAAATCAATAAGGTTTTGTAGAAGAGAAACATGATGGTTCAATTAGAGAACAAATGTCAAACTGTGGAAACTATTGTCCAAAGATTTCATACCAAGTTTAATCTACTAAATCAAAGAGGTATGTCAAGTTTAGTGCCATGAATGACAGTTTAATCAGCTTGAGTTTGCAGGGGTAAAAGGAAGTATGATAGGCAAATATTTCTTGGAGGCTCTAGATTTTGATCTCATCATCGAACATGAGATTAAACATATTTTCATCAATAGACCTTCCTTTGAGAAATATACCGAAGGTAATGAGACATATAGAAAGCTAATAAAACTTTCTATCACCAGTGAAGATCGATGGGATCACTTGTGTGAATTAATTGAGTGAAACATTTTTCATATCAAACAACAAGGTAGCACCTTTTTGGGACCAGTCATCAACATCCATCCTTGAAAAAGTGCCAACAACTCTAGCAATTCTGAATTCCTACATCTTTGTACTATTTATGTAATGTGTTTTAGATAATTTAGGATTTTGTCTTGATCTTTTTACATCAAGATATGTTGTAATTATTTTCATATAAGTACTTCATAATTCGAAGTAATAGAGCTTGATGTTTATGTAAAAGAAAGGACCATGGATGTAAAGTTGTTCCACTGAGTTCCAATGGATATATTTCAGTAATATAGAAGCTTTTTCTGGATTCCTGTGTCATATTTTTTGGTGAAGTGATCGTCTCTTTTATTATTGTGTTTTATATTTTTTCATATGTGTTTCTTTTCTCTATTGTTTTAAAGAAAATTAAGTTCAGGATTTGTTACAATAGCACCCTGTTCTAGATTAAAATAATATCATTTTTTTCTATTGAAGTTAAGAAATATCATTCTTAATTACTCTCTTCTTAATGGACACTTAATCATTTCCTCTTTTTCCATCTCATTAAACATATAAGATCCAATAAATTTGCCTACTTGCCCTATTAGATCTGTCTATAAGTGTTGAAATAAATCCATTCGAAGTATATTGACTCCATTACCCAATGGTGTATTGTTACATTCTCAACCAAACAACCAAACCAAATCTAAAACCAAACCCTTAAACATTCATAACTAGCCTAATATCTCAATAAAAACAAATCTATTCTGAAATAGTTCCCTCTTTGAAGTTGGCAAGGCTAGATCCCAGCTTCCAAAGTGGTTTGATGGTTACCTTTGTATTTCTTTCACAATCTTAGGAAATACAGAGTGCTAATACACCATCTCGACCTCATCTACCATCACCTTCCATCCACACATGGTAAATTTGCACATCGGTTGATAAAGCCTCACTCATATGAATTACCACAGTTCATAGTACCCTTCACACTATCAATATCCATGACCATTCTCCCAGGCCTGGGTGTCATTTTTCACCCGCATGTCCAAGAATATTATCCTCATACTTCTCTTCTTTGATCATTTCTTACCACCCCCGCTACTGGGCCACCTGTCTTGTTTATTAACCGACTCGAATTGAATGCAACTTCTCATTCTACACTTGGCCTACCATTCATCCACATTGTAGTAGACCATATATGTCATTTCATCCACCTCCTCAACCCCACACTGAGAATGGTGAATGCCCCCCCACCCCTGGTAGTAGAAAACACACCTGCAACATCACACAGGTCATCACTCTCCCTTGGCACTGATCTTCGTGTTTGTACATCACAAACCATTTGTAAATATTCTTTTGTAAAGTGTAAAAAAAAAAAAAAATTAAGGAACAGAATTCTCACCCATTTTTGTGTGTGAGTTACCTGACGGCAATCCTAAGTTGCCCTTGGTTGGAACTAGATTCTCACCCATATCATATCCATCAAAGTGATCATCATTTTCTCACATCATGCCATGAATATCAGAACAATCATTCCCCCCCCAGATGTCCTATCAACCCCAGGAGCATTTACTTCACCAATGTTTTTTTATTGTTGCCACTTGCATCAATTCTCCAACCTCGAGCAGGTTTTTTGTATCCCTCACATATTGTCAAATCTCATCATCATGTTTATAAGACCCATCCCATTTCAAATATCTATACCAATTTAACATGGATTTCCTAGCACCATTTATTAGACGTTTGGCACTTCATTTTGTCGACACAAACACTCATCTTCCAGAATCGAAGTGGTACCTTGGTTACTCCCACCTTATAGCGATAACCTTCGGTGGCACAGTGGAAACCATTATTTTCCCACATGATGTCATTGATCTCCCTAATATTTGATTTCAACATAAGTTTTTCATGCGAGGGTAATATTGTACATCATGATTTTTGCATTTTCACTCATTCAGTCGAAGACCCATGCATCCCATCGCAAGCCCCTTCAACAATGCCTTGCATCAGATGCATGGGGGCATCCAGATCAGCATATTTGTCAAAAATTCCCCTGATGGAAACAGTAGTTATCTTCATCAACTATCAACACGTCAATTATCTCATTGTTGTCTTGTCAGGATGTTTTCTTGTATATTTGTATTATTTCAGTCCTATTCATCACAATAAGAATGGGACATGCCTACCTCATATAAACACTTTGTATTATCATTTCTTCAGGGAATTAGTTTTATATGATTTCTCAGTTAAGGAAACCTCCCCAATCATATTTGTAGTGATCTCATCTCTCTAAAAAAAGCACATTAGATCCATCGTTAGAACAACAAAATGTTATGTATTTCGACTATACGGTTGCTCCTAACCTCATAAATCAGGGGGCAAGTGTTAACATGGAAAAATAGTACACACATTTTTAAAGCATAGATGACACCTAGATCAGTCAAAAGCATATACAAGTGAATATTTTCAATATGAAGACATCATAAGAATCAAAAAATCAAAGGTTTTCCAAGGTCACATTTAAAAAATCAACCCACGCAAGCTATTCAAAGGTTGAAATTCACTACCACATGGTTATTTCTTCGATATTCGCATGGGTCGGAAAAAGCCCAAATTAGTAGACTGGACCACTTCACGGGACTTGAGTTGGGATTCCCTGACATGTAGCACCCAAGGATAGTTGATTTTGAGTTGATTTGGAGATATTTAACCCCTAAGGGAATCCTCTTATCCTCTTATTAAGTCATTTTCTCATTTTCGCATTATTATTATTGCCTTCCGTTTTGACCCTCTTATCAACTTGGATTTCTATTGGAAACCTGGAAATGGGAGTTATATTAAAATATGGTCTAATAAAATAATGAAAAAACCTCCTATAGAACAAAACATTGAATTCAAACCTCTCAAAGAATTTTTCTCTTCTAATGGAAAATTCACCTTGGAAGATATTTCCCTATGGGACACCTAAGGGAACTGCAAATGTTGGAATTTTGATTTTGTCCCTCCCACGCAACAACATTTAATAACAAAATTTTTCAATCATCTTATAGGCTATGCTCCTTAGAACAGATAATGTGTTGATGTTTGTGGCTAGAAATCATCTACGTGGGGTGCAACCAAAATCACATTGTTGGGAAAAGTTATGTTTTCCAAACTTCCTCCCAAAAATCAATGCTTTATGTTGGTTGTTGAAAAATAATAAAATATTTAAAGGGGAGAACCTAAAGAATTGAGGAACATAAGGGCTCTCTCTATGCCCCTTGTGTAAAAAAATCAGGAATATATTCGACATATTTTTCTAGAGTGCCCATTCACAAAATTTCGGAGGGGGCACTATCTCCCCTCTATCATATATTGAATTGGCCAAACATGATCACAAATTTATTGTACTCATGGGACTCGAAATATTTAAGCGCCTTCATTCAAAATTCCCTTTTAAAAAGTTATGTAACTCATTTCCAAAATTCATTTGTTGGAAGGAGTGGATCGCCAAAAACAATCATGTTTTTAATGATATAAAAGAACCACCTCAATCAGTCATTATGAAAGAAATAAGTTTCTTCTCCAAATATTGGGGCCATCAAACCATTCAAAAAATCCTCGAATAATGGTATGGATCCACTTGAAAACCAGTGGCTTCCCAAATTCCCACATAGAGCTTACTCGCACCAAGTCTCTCAATCATTCACAACACCCTCTACTGAGACTTGGAAACTTCGAATGACATTTTTGGATTTTCAGAGATTGGGGGCACTTTCTTCTGATTATGTCCTCAATTTTGATGGAGCCTCCAAAGGAAATCCAAGGATGGTAGTGTTAATTTTTGCAACTGCAGTCAAATTCCACCTTGGACAACTCAAATGATTGATATTATGATTGCATTAGATTCTTTTTTTTGAGAGGACAAAAATCGACCTAAATATCACCTTATTTGGACAAGAGCAACTTGATTTTTGAATTTATTTATTCACTCATGTATATTGGGTTAGGTTGGCGCTAAGAACATGTTAAATTAGATAGGTTGGCCTCAACCCCAAGTGGACCCTCATGAAATCCTATAAATGAAAGATACCTCAAGCTCATTTGGACACACTAATCAAGCCATCTTCTCTTTTCTTATTGTCTTGGTTCGCACAGGTCTGTCGGAGGAAAGTTCGTGCAAGGATATGAAATCTCAAGGGTGAAGCTCGCAATGATCTATGGTTTTCTGATTCCTGGATGCCATCACAAAGCTAGGCATTTTAGACCTTGGAAGCTGGAGCACAATGGTCAAGACAGCGTCTAGAATCCCTAGATGTTGGCATAGAGTGTTTATGGGAGCGTCTGGGAGGCTAGGGTTTTTGCTGCTCAATTTTGTCCCTGGACGCCTGCACAGTATGGTCCTAAGAGTATCTAATTGACATAGACACTTGCACATAAGCCTTACAAGAGCATCTATGGTTTGAATCAAATCTGGGTATGTTTGACCCCAGAATCCCTTACCGAGTTCTCATGGGAGCGTACAGATCTGTTCCAGATGCAATCTTCCCATTCTATAAACAACATCCAGGACTATTGTAGACGCTCACACAGCTCCTCCTCCGTGCATCTGGGACTCAAAGATGAGATTTAAGCATTTTGAAGATTAAGTTTAGTGACAGCAGTATCTAGTAGTCAACTGTAGTCAAGGACAGCACATTGTAGCCATCCGAATAAGGGTTTTGATTATAAACATGATCAAATTTGTTTCATGGATATCATAGTTGTTTTATTGCATAGATAAAGTTATGGATCATTGTACTCTCTTTTTTTGAATCATTTGATAACAATAAAAGAAGAAGAATATTTGCCATGGTTTTCCCCATAGTGGGTTTTGCCCTAGTCTCAGACAAATCCTAGTGTCTCTATGTGTGTGCATTTTTTTCTTCTATTGTTCCTTTATGTTTTGTTTCATTTATGATGATGATGATGTTGTTCTTTCTATATAATTGCATATGTTGATGAATAATGGTGTAGATCTTAATAATGTAACTATGATATGGGGTGAACTTAATGTATTAATGAATCAATGCAATTATAAAATCAAATAACCATGTAGCCCTATGAAAAATTAACATGGAATCAGACTTGGGCTGAAGAAAATCCATGGAGATCACCTTGATGATGACAAATTTGATGGAAGAAAGAAGAGGATGGTGGAGACCTAAAATAATTATAGGGTTTTAATAAAACCCTAGGCAACTTGATTATTAGGGTTTGATGGATTCTATGAGGTTAGGGTTGGAGAAAATACCCCGGTTTATGGAAACAATATGAGATACAAAACCTAGCTAGTCAATATGAAGAGGATCAAACACTTGACAAAGATTTTATGAAGCTCTAGATGGGATAATCCCTAGCAGACCTAGTTAGATAACTGAAGGAAACATTGGTATATGGACCTTATACATTGATGGATAGTGAAGATTGATGTTCACCTCTCATTGAAGATAAGTATTTATTGACTCAGGATGCCTCTTACTTTTGTTTAGACTTATGGATCTCATTATTATTACACTTCCTGCATATGTATTTAAGTATATGTATGTTTCTAACCTCCTTGATGAGATAGATCCTTCTTGAGTATCATTTGAAATGCAGGAAGGATGGATAGAGCTAGAAAAGGTTAAAAGGAATTATACGAAAAGATGACAAATTTCTTCAAGTGGCCTATGTCTAATGAAAAGGTTCAAAGGTATTTAAATACCATAAAATATGCATGGTATGTTGTATTTCAGCTGTAATATTGGATGGCTCATTAAGCCCTAAGGTATGATGAGAACATCTATTTATTTGATGTCTCATACATGCATATGAAAGTGACTTGGATCTATGTTTCCTATGATGAAATGATTCACCTTGTGTTGAACATCTTAATCTTCTTGAATTCTATGAGGATATCTAATATTGATACATTGATACACTTGATGATTGGCTAACATCCATCTGTTGGACATCTTGATCCTATAAGGAAGCCAAGCACCTTTACTCTAGTAAATGGTACTCTTGATACTTTTCATGATGGATTTCATATAAAAGGATAGCTCATTGACTCTTATAAATTATACTACTTGTAATGCTTGTGATAAGCATGATGAAAGCATATGGAAAGAGAGATTGACACTCTTTTTGTTTTGATAAAGCTTTATTGAATTACCTTACCCGATCCTATTGATCATGATAAGCATGATGTTAGAGGTATAACTATGAGATTGATATCCTAGATCTCTTACTACCTGTGGTCTTGTCTTGATGGCATATGGTTAAACTGAATGTCCTAACTTAATGAAGTGACTTGATAAAAAAGTGCTCATAATATTTGAGATATGATGTTGCATTTATATGTTGTTTTGAGTCTAAATATTAATGTCATGATGTTGATAGCCATGATAGATATATGTTTATGATCTAACAAATATTTTGTTGCTTGACTCTAGTAGAAACATGTTGATGACATACATTCCTAGTCAGGGAGAGAATATCTTCTCAAAATTATTACTCAAATTATTTTCTACTTTATGTATTATTGAAGTATGATCTATCTGACATTATTGAATTGCAGTAAAGTCTCAAATCTAATTCTTGTACAGAAATTAAGGTTTATGCTACGGATGCAAGCTTTGAACTGGGAAATCTTGTCCCTAGACCCATGCATGCTAAGGCTCAGGTAGCGTCCACGCAACGAAAGATGCTCCCATACTGACCTGAAGGGATTGTCCAGGGGTTTGACTATAGTTGAACATCATCTGAATCTTTTTAAGATGTCTGACCTCTAAACCAAGGTGTCTCTGACATTTTCTACCACTGTAATCTGATTTCTGAAGTTGTTTTGTTAAATTTTTTATCACAAAAAATGAAGTATTGTGCATGAAATCGGATAGTCACCTAGAAGATGTCAGTTCCATATATTTGTTGTAGATAACAAGATCTAGATCAGGAAAATCTTGAATGTTTTCCTTAACATGAAAATGCATACTGGACTTGTGTTTGCAAGTGACTGGGACATACATATAGATATGTCACTATGTTTGTGCTACAATATTTTGGCTTATTGATATAGATAAGCAGTTTTTAGTGTTGTGTCATGATACTTGACAATAACTTGGAATTTTGAATTGATCATTGAGATATGTTTTGACTATAGATCTCTCTATGATAGCGAATTTGGACTTGACCTGATGACTAATGGTCTAATCTGACAATTGTTGATTTTCCCTAATGTCTATGTTATGTGGGCATAACGAATTATGTGAGTATTCGGAAAAATGATTTTGTATTGACCTCCTCGTTCATAGCACAATGGTTGAGGTAATGATATTTGTGATTCAACATGAAAATGGAACCTGCATGACTCATCCTTGGTTTATGCATTTGCACCTAGTGACATAAATGACTTGTATTATGATTATGAGAATGAATTTATCAAGTTTGGATTAATAATGCATGGTTCCTGACAACTTGTTGATGGAAACTTGTTGACATAATAATAAATGAATTCGCGACTTGATATGAGCTCTCCCTATCACCCGGTTGAAAGAATTGATATTGTGATGTTGATGACTTTGATAAAGTTGTGATCTGGCTTCTAAAATTTGATGAGCTAACTTTGTCGATGTGATGGTACGACATTGATTTATGTAAGGTTGATTATGATGGCTTAGCAAGGAAATATGCTTAGAGAATTTCATGAAGCAAGCTCCCTGATCTAGATATGTTTATATTTGACAGTTATCTGATCAAGTCAAGATGATGAGTTCCAAGGTATGGCTTTGAATTTGATTATGGTTTTGGTTTTATATCCTGATGGTCTACTCTTGACAGGTGATGAGCCTATGATGATCTAAATCAGAGGGAGATAGCTTTTGAAGGTCAAAATGATGTATCATGGCATGATGAATCAATTTCTATAATTTGGAAAATAAATTGTATATTGCAAAGCTATTGAAAAAAATTTGAATAATGAAAATGAAAATCCTTGGATACTCTGATTTGAAGTTCAAAGATGTTTTTGAAATTGCCATGGCATCTGATTTTTGTTGAAGCATTGATGTTCCATTTTGAACATCCATCCGTAGATATATATGTGATATGCATAGAACTTGAATAAAATCATGAGTGAGTCGCTTAATTCACATAGAGTTTCCACCAAGCATCCTCTGAAATCTCTGCATGAGATATGTTATTTTTTAGGTTGATATATTTCTCCTATGATATGTGACTGCATAGATTTTTTCTTGTTGATAGATATTATTGTTAAGAACATTTGAATGTTGCTTTAATATGATACCTGCCATGATATGTTGGATGAGAGGTCCATAGTACGATTGAGGATGAGCATGATGTTGATAGCATGGCTAACTGTGAGGCGGGATGAAGAAGCTCTTTAGAGAGATTTTTGAGCATGATTTGGATATGACATGGATACATTATGATGACATAGAGTGAGATCTGATTCGAATAAAATCCCATATTTATAGGTGGGACTAAGATACACTCATATATTGAGACAGTGGAATTGTTCGAAACAAGCTCAGGCTTGTGGTTGGAACCTCCTTGAGAGGGAGGATGGTTATGGTATCCTTTTGTAATTTATATGATTATTTATGTTCTGATATGAGATTTGATTTGATGTCCTAGATGAACAGGAAACAGTTTTTATTGAGACAAGCTAATACCATATTTGAATATGACGAGAGCAATGTTGATCGAGGACACGGAGCCAACTCTTCCTCCCTGTCTGAGCTCCCAGGGTGAGGAATTGAGGTAGAAGGGCTCTTGGGGTTGAGGGAACTCTAAAAAATAGGGTATGACCCATATTTGTTGCACATAGGGTTTAATATGTTTCTCCCCTATATTCATAAGGTCGAAGAATGTTTCTCCATGTTTGTCTTTATAGAGTACACCCCAGTTGGCATCATACCCACAAGTTCGACTTGTCGGGAATACCACTATTCATTTGGCCAACCAGTTGAGAGTGTATGTGGGGTGTACAACCCAAGTTGATTATGATGCAAGTGTTCTACCAAATGACTATCCAGGGTCATCGATGGGAAGATCAGTAGGAAATATGATGGGTTGAGATAACCCTATGCGATTCGATGTTGATATTGAGCTCCCTGATGAGATCCCTGGGTCAATATGTGCTCCCATGTGTGTTTGGATATCCTATTACTCAATATGGGTTGTAGATGTATAGCCCCCCATGGGATTCTAGGTCGAGATCTGTTCCCAGATGTGGTTCCAGGTTGAGATGTGCTCGTTGATGATATGTTATCTGATGACGATTGATGATGATATTCTGGGTAGTATCCCGCTAGTAGAGATTCCAGATGGCAGCCTGATGGATAGAGGTTGGTAGCTTAAGCTCCCCTCTAGTAACAAATTCTTCTTTTTCTAGATTCAATAATGTTCAGCATATGAGCTAGAATAATCAAGAGATAAGAAGGAATAAGCAAAGGGATAGATCGAGATGTACATTGATGATTTATGATGATGAGATACTTGAAGTGGTCATGGCATGATGACTACATGAGAGACATGATCAAGGATGATACATGATGACACTTGAAAACACAAGAATTCCATATTGATCGATGGACAGATATTGGTAGGTGGAATCCTCCCTAGTTGAGAGGGAGTGTTAATATTTGTAATTGTGGTCAAATTAAACCTTGGACAACTCATATGACCGAGATGATGATTGCATTATGTTCCTATTTTTGAGAGGACTAAAAGCAACCTAAATATCACCTTATTTGGACAAGCGAAAGTTGATTTTTGAATTTATTTATTCACTCATGTATATTGGGTTAGGTCGGCCCTAAGCACATGTTAAATTGGAAAGGTCGGCCTCAACCCCAAGTGGACCCTCATGAAATCCTATAAATATAAGAGACATCAAGCTCATTTTAACACATTGATCAAGCTATCTTCTGTTCCCCCTATTTTCTTGTTTCGCACAGGTCTGTCGGAGGATATTTCGTCCAAGGTTCTAAAATATCGAGGGTGAAGCTAGCACTGGTCTAGTTTTTTTTAATCCTGTACGTTGGCACATAACTGGGCATTTTAGTCCATAGACATTGGCACACAGTGGTCAAGATAACATCCATAAATCCCTAAACGTTGGCATAGAGTATTTATGGGAGCGTCTGGGAGGCTAGGGTTTTAGCTGCTTAGTTTGGTCCCCTGGAGCATGCACAGTATGGTCCTAAGAGCATCTGGGCTGCCATAAACACTCACATAGAAGCCTTATGAGAGCGTCTAGGGTTTGAATCAGATCTAGGTATGTTTGACCCTAGAAGCCCTCACACAACTCCTCCTCTCTACATCTGAGACTCAAACATGAGATTTTAGTATTACCAAGATTCTTCTCATAGATAGTAGTGTTCAGTAGTATCTAGAATTTGACTACAATCAGTGACAGCACATTACAACCATCAGAATGAAGGTTTTGATTATAAGCATGATTAGATCTGTTTCATGGATATCATAGTTATTTTTGTTGCATAGACAAAGTTGTGGATCATTTTAATCTCTTTTGCTAAATAATTGGATGACGATATAAGAAGAAGAATATTTGCAAGGGTTTTCCCCATAGTGGGGTTTTCCCTGGTCTTGAACCAATCCTGGTGTCTCTATGTGTGTGCATGCTTTTATTCTATTGTTCCTTTATGTTCCACTACATTGATGATGATGATGTTGATATTTCTATATAATTGCATATTCTTATGAATAATGTTGTAGATATTTATAATGTAATGATGATATGGGGTGAACTTAATTTATTAATGAAGAAATTCAATTATAAGAGAAAATAACAATGTAGCCCTATGAAAAATTAACATGGAATCAGAGTTGGCATGAAGAAAATCCATGGATATCATCCCAATGATGACACCTTTGTGATGTGCCTAGGTAATGCAGCAAGAATGTTACAACTCTCAGGGCTACCAACTCTACTTATCAACCCAAGGTTCATACAAACTTGGAGGTGATTGTGCTATATACACAAGTAGAAGTGAAGGTATTTCCTGTTGTCACTACTCATCTAGAAAGAGACCCCAGGAGTTCCAAGCCAAACTTCTATGGGGTCAGAAGAAGCTTGATTTTGATGGAAGGAGAGAAAACCTAGTCTAGGGGAGAGCTAATCTACTGCAAAAATGAAGAAAACAACATGCAAACATAAATCACCATATCCTAATTAATCATGAAAACAGCTAGACTAAGAAGAATTGCTAAGCAACACTAATCTAATGCTAACTATCTAAGTTGCAGGAGTAAAGCAGCAAAACTAGGCTAAGGGAATCAGAAATGGAACTAGGCTAAGTCTGTGTATAAGCAGAAGAAGCGTTCAGAGGTTAAAATGGTGAAAAGAGGACGTAATGAGAAACAGCGCACGAGGACCGTTGAATCAGGTAGTGAAGGGTAAATGAACGGTTGAGATTAGATAGTAGGAGGGTACGTAGGATGGACGGCTAGGATTATATCGCAGAGGTGATCGGCAGATGAACGGCGGAGATCGGCCAAGCCAATTGGCGATCGGGTGAAGCAACAGCCGTCAGATCAAGAGACAGATCGACGGTGGAGAGTTCAAGGTGATAAATCGATCGGGTGATGTGACAGTTGTCATATCTGGTAGGGTAGATCGACATTCAAGATTGGAGCGTGAAAAGAACGTACGAAAATGACTAGCGGGTTTGGAAGGCGGTAAGCAGTATCTCGCACGCCCTCAAAACCATAATTTGTATTTTGAAAATTCACGCAATTAGCCTCGCTGGCCGACACGTAGCACTGGGAAAACACCCATATCATGTGCCCTCATGCAAATAACATTTGGACAGAAATCCATGCGATATGGTGCAAAGGCCTTCGGATCTAGCAAAGCAGATCTATGGCAAAGATGTGACCAAGAAGGTTGGTGAGCGGGTGCCCGATAACCATCGGATCTAATAAGGCAGATCGACGGTGGGGATTTGAAAGGCAGAAAGTCAAATGTGAAAATTGGATTGGGTAGAGATTGGTGGGTTTTGAATGTGAAATGAGACCAATGGTTAAAAATCGTTTGAACGTGAATTAACAGCTCTTGCTGAGCATTTCAGGATGAAGGAGATTGACAGCATGAGAGATCTGGGAAGAGGGTTAGATCTAAATGAAATAAAGAGAGAGTGAAGGGGCGGATAATCATGAGAGGAATAGAGTGACAACGCAATGAACTCAGTGACTATGTTTAAACGACAAACCCTATGAAAACCAAAACCTTGTGTTTTTGGGGTTGTTGTAGGGTTTCTTCCTCACATCATGGTCCCAGAGGGAGGAGGTGTGGCTGAGACACCTATGAGCATCCTGATGGATCTTTTCTTTGCCAGCCTACTGATTAAATGAAAGCATAAATGGAACAAATTGAAACACAACTACTCTATTCTACCCTGCTATAATGGACTACAATTATTCGAGGAGATGAACAGGAAACAAGAAACTACTTAATTCAATGAGCAGGAAACCAAAAATCTGTGTTGAACCACTGTAATGAAAATACATCTATTTAACCAAATGAAAAATCAAACCATGCATCTAATCTATTGTTGTAATGGAAATGAACTACTTAAGTTAATGAACAGAAAGTAGGATTCTATGCTAGAATACAATACAAGAAAGAGGAGCTTTGGCTGCTAGGGTCGGGCCCTAACCCAAGAGCTTCAGCCCTTTGAGTTAACTCAGTGCTGGCTCAAATCAAAAATCATCTTCATTGTCAAAGAACATTGTATTACATCAAACTGTTACAAGTTAAAAGGTCTGAATACTTGCTAACTGACTTACTAACTATTGGTTAATTACCTAAAAAAAACTGAGGTCCTAAGCCTCTTTATTTATACATCTGAAGTCTCAACGACTTCCCTCAAAATTAGGGAGGTACAGCTCCCAACTTAATGGTAACTTTTCCTTTCACTTTCACTAGATCGGCTTCCCTCTAATAGGGAGGTTTCTTGTACTTCCACTTGGTTGACTGTCTTTTAGTACTCCTAATTTGGTTGTCTGTACTTTTAGCTAATGGAGGGATATTCGAATGGATGGGCAGTAAATGAGGAGGATATACCTCCTATAATTCCTCTCTCTTGTCTCATCCACGTTTTTACCAAGGTATTTTACCATAGCTCCTTGCTTTTACCTTTTATCCCTGCATTTCCCTTGCTTTTATCCTTTATTCCTGCATTACATGCACATTAGACCACAAAGCAAAATATCCAACTCTAACTCAACTCATAAGCAAAATATAATCAAAAGTATGTAATAAGTTATGAGAATAGTTGGTTTGACTAAGCTAGGAGGTGAATTGAGGCCAATTAATGCCCATATAATTACTCAATAATGAGACTTGTCATCACCCCCCCTACTGAAAGTGTTGCTCATCCTCTGAGAAACTTAGTGGCTCTGGTAGCCTCTCTGACATCTCATGCTTCTGTTGTGGTATTTTCTGCTTGTTTATAGCAATCTGCTTTCCTTTCTCCTTCTCCCCACTGATATTCTTTGATCTTTAAGCTATGTGGCAGTGCATTATCCATTTTAGTAGGCATTTATATTATCATTTCTTTAGCAGCCTAAACAGATCCTCATAATGTGTACTTTCCTGCCCTTGGACAGCAAGATATCTAACTTTTAGTTGAGGATTAATTGCAATAAGATGTTGATTAAGGCCATGGGGTTTGATTTTCGAGCTACTTCTCTGTCCCTGGGGCCACTTAGCTCTTTTGTTTCTCATTGTTCTTTCTTTTCTTTTCTTTTCTTTTTTAATGCCTTCTTTCTCTTCTGTTTCAGCACCATGTTTCTTTGTGTTCTCCTTCATCGTGTCCCTCTGTATTAGTTTCTTCTTTATCCATCTCCTCCCCATTTAGCTCTGTATTTTCTTTTTCTTGTTTTATCTCCTCCTTACTGACAGAAGGACTAACATCATAGATGAAGATTTTGATGTCATCCTCTACTAATAAGTCATTAAAGACTGTCCATTTTATAGGGATCCTGAGGTTTTGGAGGGAATATCCTTTTTAGAGGAAATTAGCCACCTTTTTACTCACAAACCAACTACCTCTTAACCTTTACAACTTTTGATCAAATGATACAGATGAGTGAGTGAGTAGGATACTTACATGTGGCCTTAATGCCACGCTGCAAGTGTCAAAGATCAGAGGTGTTGCTGATGGTCATTCTTCTTCCTCCTCTAATGTCTGTTGAAGGTTTCTTGACTGCAGATCTGATGTTGTTGTTGTTGTTGTATGGTCATCTTTCTGCCTCTTTTGCTATATGTTGTACAGAGGGAGTAGGAGTGTGTGTGAAGGTAGGGATGATGGTAATGGATGAAGTGATGTTGTGGAAAACATAATCTTCTCCTAAATTGAAGTAGTGAAGTGAAAAAAACAATGGAATTTATGGAGGGATGCATGGTAAGGAGTGGGGGGGATGAACATATGTGAGGCAGGGCCCCCTTTGGATCTTCTCTTTGCTCCTTGATTGTCTTTCTCATCCTCCTGCAAACAACAATTATGGTTTTTTCTTCTTTTATTATTATATTTTTTTGAAAAGCACCTAGGCTACCTCAGAGAGGTTTTCACCCAAGGTATTTGCCCTGGGCGCCTCAAGGAAGGTTTTCACCCATGGATATTCTTTTTATTTCCTTTTTTTTCTCATCCTTGGGCTGCCTCATGGAGGTTTTCAACCCAAAGATGGGACTTAGGAGCCTCATGTAGGTTTTCACCTGAATCCTTATTCTGTTTTTTCTTTCTTTTTCAGTGACCTGATGAGGGAGGAGCTGAAACTTGCTCCACCATCATCATTTTCTTATTAATGTTGTCAATGAACTCTTTTTTAGATGAAGGCCTATTGTATAATTTCAATCTGTATCCATTAACTAGCAATGGAATGGCTTCTTCATTTATAGTCCTGACTCACACTGAACCATTGTCATGGCATCTTTCCACCACATATGTTGCAAGCCATCTTGTTATTAGCTTTCCCTTGAAGTCATTGTACCTTGAATAATATAATAAGGCCCAGTCTCCTTCTTGAAACGGCTTCTCCTTAATGTGCTTGTCATGCCAGATATTCCTCTGAAGCTGAACTATCTATGTATGAAGGAGGGCCTACATTCTGAATTCATCTAGGCCATTCAAATGGAATAGCATTTCTTTTTGTGCATGACCGAGATCTAAATATAGTTGGGTTGCCATCCTCAATGTGTTATATTCAAATTCAATGGACATGAAAGCCTTTTTCCCATAGACCAGCTCATAGGGTGTGAATCCAGTGGTGGTCTTCCATGTTGTATTACAGGCCCAAGTTGCCTCAACTAGTCTCTTAGCCCAGCCCTTTCTGTTTTTGTTCACTAGCTTGGTCAGGGTGTTCTCCAGTGCTCTATTGGTCTCCCCTACTTTCCCATTAGCTTGTGGATGATAAGGAGTGGAGGTCCTATGTTTGATCTTGTGATGCTTGAGAAGTTCTTCGATCATGCTGGAGGTGAATTGGCTGCCTTGGTCTGTGACTAGTTTTCTAGGGTACCTAAATTTGTAGAATATGTTCTCCCTTAGGAACTCAACCACCTTTTTCTTCTGTTGCTTCCTTGATTGCTTTGGTTTCTGCCCACTTAGTCAAGTAATCGGTGCACACAAGGATGTGCTTTTTTTTTGCTTGGAATGAGGGTTGATAGGCCCAATGAAGTCAATGCACCACTTGTCAAATGGCTCGAAAGTCACTTGAGGTTGTAGGGGCATCTCATCCCTTGGAGTTGGCTTTCCCATCCTCTGGCACTGATCACACTGACTAACATATTTCTTCACATCTTGATGAAGAGTAGGCCAATAATAGCATGCTTGCAACACCTTGAATGTTGTCCTTTTTGTTGTAAAGTGACCTCCACAAGGCCCATCATGACAGGTCAAAAGGATGTCAAAAACCTCCTCTTCCCTTACACATCTCCTCAAGATTTGATCTAGGCCAAGTTTGAACAGATTTCCTCCAATCCAAGTGAAGGGGGCACTTTTCCTAATTATCTTACTTTTTTCTCTGTAGGGCAAGTTTGGTGGGAACTGTACTGACACCAGATAATTTGCTATATCCGCAAACCATGGGGAGAGCACTGAAATAGAAAACAAATGCTCATCTGGGAACTGATCATCCACCATTCCTTCTTCACCTGCAGCTAGATTCATTCTAGACAGAAATTCAGCAACAACATTTTCTTTACCAGGCTTATCAATAATAGTTAAATCAAACTGCTATAATAAAAGTAACCATCTGATGATTCTAGCATTTACATCTGGTTTTTTCATTAGATATTTAATTGCAGCATGATCAGTATGCACAAATGTCTGATAGCCTACAATGTAATGCCTAAACTTGTTCATTGAATGCACAATATCTAGGAGTTCTTTTTCTGTCACAATATAGTTGAGTTCAGCCTTTGACAGGTTTTTACTGGTAAAGTAGATGGCATAAGGCAATTTCTCTTCTACCTGTCCTAAGGCTGCTCCTATGGATCTATGTGAGGTATCAGCATGAATGTGAAAAGGGAGGGTCCAGTTTGGGCCTCTAAGGATTGGTGCAGTGGTTACCTTTTCCTTTAAAATGTCCAAGGCCTCTTAACAACTCTTTGACCATATAAATTCAAAATCTTTGGCCAATAATCCAAACAAAGGAGAGCCTAGCTTGTTGAAGTCTTTTATGAATCTTTGTAATATCCAATTAGCCTTAAGAAACTCCTAACATCTCACTACTTTTGTGGAGGTGGGACCCTTTGAATGATTTCTACTTTTTTTGGGTCCACCTGCAGTCCTTGCTGATATATTGAGTGACCTAACACAGTCCCTTCAGTCATTAAGAATTCACATTTTTCTGGACCAAGGGACAGGTTCATCTCAATGCATTTGCATAATACTTTGCCTAAGTTAGTCAGGGCCTCTTGGAAATCACAGCCATAAGGTGTAAAATCATCCATGTATATCTCCACAACGTCATGAACTAATTCAGCAAAAATACTTAGGACTAATCTCTGGAAAGTGGCAGGAGCATTTCACAGGCCAAAAGGAAGGAATCTATAGGAAAAAGTACCCCATGGACAGGTGAAAGTGGTCTTATCCTGGTCTTCTGGGTAGATTTGGATTTGGTTGTACCCACTGAATCCATCTAGGAGAGAAAATAACTTCTTCCCTGCCAGTCCATCTAGCACTTGGTCAATGAAGGGTAAGGGAAAGTGATCCTTCTTTTTGGCCTTGTTCAATTCCCTATAATCAACACAAATCCTCCACTTCCCATTTTTCTTGGGAACTACACTAAAGGAGAGACCCACTCACTGTTAGATATAGGGTAAACGAACCCTGCATCTAACAGTTTCTACAGATCTTCTTTGACTATGTCTTTGAGGGTTGGATTCATTCTCCTTTGTAGTTGCCTGACTAGCTTGCAACCTTCCTTGGTGTATATGTGGTGAGTACATGCCAAGGGGTGTACTCCCTTCATTTCCTTGTAGTTCCAAGCAAAGGCTTCTAGGTTTTCCCTCAACAAGTTTCATAGTTGTTCCTCCTTTTAAGTAGAGAGAGATGGATTAAACTTCAAGGTTTTCTCGGGCCCAAATTCTATGGTTTTGACTCGGAGTGGGTTGGAATCAGCCAAGCATAAGTCAACTTGATGACTATTTAGTGTTTATTTTACTTCTTCTTCTAGGGGTAATGAACTAGGAGTTGGACTCTGGAGCAGGTGTTTAATTAAATCGTCCTCATCTTGTTGTCCTCCTCCTATGATGACTTCCAAAGTATATAATTAAGCAGAATAAATCTCATCTTCTTCCTCCTCCTCCAACCATAAAGGTAAGTCCTATTCTAGGAGGGTTGAGCAGGAGGGTATAGGACTAATTGTTGGGACATATTCCCATTCTTAATGGTCATATTCCCATATCTGCGGCTAATGTAGGCATTAGTTGTTGCCAGCCATGGCCTTCCAAGGATTAGAGGGTAACCGTCAAGCTTAGCCTTGGGCTGGAGAACTAGGAAATCTGCAGGGTACTCCCAAGAATCAATAGAGACCATCACATCCTCCACAATTCCCTCAAGGGTGACTGTGGAATGGTCTGCATGTTACAGCACTGTTGTGGTCTTCCTTAATGACCCTTGGAGGTTAAGCTTGAGCATGGTGTCCTTGATCATCACATTAATGGTGGCCCCAAGATCAATCAAAGTGCGTGGGACAATGGTTCCATTGATGTGGACATCGACTACAAGTTTTCCAGGGTCTAAGTATTTTGGAAATATTGCCTGCCCCAGCATTAAGTCAGATAACTACCCAATGAAATTAATGGTACGGGCATCCCTTTTTCTTCTTCCTGGATGCTTAAATCACTTATCCTTAATCAATTTATTGTAAATAGGCACATCTTTGATTGCCTGGAGAAGGGGAATATTTACACATATGTTTTCCAATTCTTCCAGAAGTTCAGTTTCTTCTGGGTAGGCTAGTGTGGTTGGGCTAATATTTCAGGAACGGGTGGATTTGCTTTAAGGTCATTTTCCTCTCTTTTTTCCTCAACCTCCTTATGTGGAGAGGGTTGGTTATCTGGGAGAATTCTCCTAGACCTTAGGTTGATCTCCTGAATTTCAACAGCATAAGTTGGGTATGATGTCTCTCCACCATATGTTTGTTGAGCCTGCCTATTGTTTGGGTTTGGATTTGGTTGGGAAAGCATTTGGGGTTGCCTAGGTGGAGCAGAGTGTAGAAGTTGCGGTTTGGTAGGAGATGGAGGTAATAGAGCTGGAACATTGTTGAATTGGGGCCTCCATACCTGGGGCGGGGTATTCCACTGATGTTGTGGTTGATTGTAAGGTTGAAATGACTAGTTGGGTGGCTGGGAATGATATTGAGAAGCATAGGACCAAGGACAGGGTGTGGACCAGGAAGGATTGGCAGGGGGTCCCCAAGAAGGTGTAGATGTGTTTAGGTTGGGTCTGTAATATGCATGGGATGATCCTTGCATACCCTGCTGGTATGTTCTAGGCCCAGGAGGTCTCCTTTGGTTAATGTAGCAAATATTCTCAGTGACCTCTTCAACTCCTTGGTATACATCTTTGAGTCCAAGTAAGGAAGCGCACTTGTCTGTGGAGTGGTTTTCTTCACAGACTGAGCAAACCTCAATACAATTTAATGGGCATTCATTCCTAGGATTCCTTTTGGTGCACCTAGGACAGAAGATGGCCAAGGCTCTCTCTGACTCCTCTTGATTCCTTCTAATATTCTTGGTATCCAATTGCAATGCAATGGTTTGTATCATCTCACTTTTGAAGTCCTCTAGCATATTTCCAATTTCACCCTTGATGGATGAGTTGGAGGACAATGTACTGGCCATAGGTTGACTACTTCTACCCTTGTTTCTGGCTGCCCTAGAATGGTTTCTAAAGACAGTCTTGATGTCCTCATAGGGTAGCTGGTAGATATATCCTCCTGATAACATATGTAAGGTGTCTAGGATATCCTCCATCACTCCTCTAAGCAAGACCAGCTTCAGTGGCTCAGGGTCAAGTGTGCACCTGACCCTTTTGTAACTGAGCTGGAATCTCTCTTTGTATCTTCTATGGATTCATCATGCCTATGGTCATCCTGAAAATTTCATCTTTAGTGTCCTTTGAGCTACAGTAATCCCTATATTTATTGTTAAAGGCATGCTGCATCTGATCCCAAGTTGTTATGCTATCTCCAGGTAAACCCATGAACCAGTGCAATGTTTCCTCCTTGAGGGTAGATGGAAACAGTTTCAACTTCTGCTCATCATCTATGTAGTCATAGGTTCAACAGACAACACCAAACTCAAATAGGAAAGTGTCAAGGTCCTTTGTGATCAAACCATGGAAATGAGGTAGAGAAGAGGGTCTTATATTCTTCCTTTTAGTGTCCCCATTGGTTTCCCTAATGGGGAAGGCACTCCCAATTATCCCTCTATCTCCTATGTCATTTAAGTGTTCGGCCATTGGTTCAGTAGGAATGGGTTCTTCCTCTTCTTCTTCTTCCCCTATAAGTTCCTCAAATATGTTAGGTTACTCACCTAAAGGGGCTCCGAATTCACTATCAATGAAGAAGAAAGAAGGTTGACTGTTGGATGAGGTGGGGGTGTTTGGCAAGAATTTTCCTGAAGTATCCCTAATCCTGAAAGCCATGAAAGGAAATGTTTTTTTTTTTTTTGTGAGATTCTTCTTGAAAGATGGAACGTAATTGTAAACAGGAAATTGTTGATTAAATGAAAAAGAACTAACAGAATGGAAACTAATTGCAGAATGAAGTCGTTGATGGAATGAAAACTACTAAGAAAAGGAAACTACTTGCTGAATTGAAATTACTAGGTGAAGCTAGATTAACTTGTAGAATGGAAAGGAAAGCAGATAAATGACAAAATGAAAGAAAGAAACTAGATTAATTTTGCAGAAATAAACTAATGGAAGAAAGTTGGAGACTAGAAAATAGAAGAAAAGAGCAGTAAGCACTACTACTCTGACACCTCCATGGCAACGGTGCTAAAAAGTGATGTGCCTAGGTATTGTAGCAAGAATGTTGCAACTCCCGAGGCTACCAGCTTTACTTATCAACCCGAGGTTCATACAAACTTGGAGGTGACTGTGCTATATACACAAGTAGAAGTGAAGGTATTGCTTGTTGTCACTGCTCATATGGCAACAGACCCTATGGGTTCCAAGCCATATTTCTATGGGGTTAGAAGAAGCTTGATTTTGATGGAAGGAGAACAAACCTAGTCTACGGGAGAGCTAATCTACTATAGAAATGAAAAAAACAACATGCAAACCTAAATCACCATATCCTAATTAATCATGAAAATAGCTAAACTAAGCAGAATTGCCAAGCAACACTAATCTAATGCTAACTATCTAAGTTGCAGGAGTAAAGTAGCAAAACTAGACTAAGGGGGTCATAAATGGAACTAGGCTAAGTCTGTGTATAAGCAGAAGAAGCGGTCAGAGGTCAAAATGGTGAAAAGAGGACGTAATGAGCAACAACGCATGAGGACCGTTGGATCAGGCGGGTGAAGGGTAAATGAATGGTTGAGATTGGACAGTAGGAGGGTATGTAGGCAAATGGGCAGACATGGTGGACTAACAGGATGGACGGCTAGGATTATATCGCGGAGGCAATCGAGATCGTCCAAGCCAATTGGCGATCGGGTGAAACGACAATCGTCGGATCAAGAGACAGATCAACGATGGAGAGTTCAAGGCGATAAAGTGATCAGGTGATCGACAACCGTCAAATATGGCAAGGCAAATCAACGATGGGGATTGGAGCGTGAAAAGAAACATGTGGAAATGACGAGTGATTTTAGAGGGCGGTAAGCAGTATCTCATGCACCCTCAAAATCATAAGTTATATTTTGAAAATTCATGCGATTAGCCTCTTAGCCGACACGTAGCACAGGAAAACCACCCATCTCACATGCCCTCGAGCGGATAACGTTCGGACAGAAATCCACGTGATATGGTACAAAGGCCGCTAGATCTAGCAAAGCAGATCTACGACAGAGAGGTGACCAAGCAGGTTGGTGAGCGGGTGCGTGATAACTATCGGATCTGACAAGGCAGATCGACAATGGGGATTTAAAAAGCAGAAAGTCAAACACGAAAAGTGGATTGGGTAGCGATTGGTGGGTTTTGCATGTGAAAGGTGATCGATGGTTAAAAACTATTTAAACATGAATTAACATCTCTCGTTGAGCGTTTCAGGCTGAAGGAGATTGACATCATGAGAGATCTAGGAAGAGGGTGGATGTCTAAATGACAGAAAAAGAGAGTGAAGCGGTGGATAATCATGAGAGGAATAGAGTGACAATGCAATGAACTCAGTGACTTTGTTTAAATGAAAAACCCTATGAAAGCCAAAACCTTGTGTTTTTGGGGTTGCTGCAGGGTTTCTTCCTCACATCATGGTCTCAGAGGGAGGAGGTGAGGCTGAGACACCTGTGAGCATCTTGATGGATCTTTCCTTTGCCAACCTACTAATTAAATGAAAGCATAAATGGAACAAACTGAAACACAACTACTCTATTCTACCATGCTATAATGGGTTGCAACAATTCAAGCAGATGAACAGGAAGCAAGAAACTACTTAAGTCAATGAGCAGGAAACCAGAAATCTATGTTGAACCACTGTAATGAAAATTCATCTATTTAACCAAATTAACAATCAAACCATGCATCTATGTTACTGCTATAATGGAATTGAACTTCTTAAGTTAATGAATAGAAAGCAGGATTCTATGCTATAATACAATACAAGAAAGAGGAGCTTTGGTTGCTAGGGTCGGGCCCTAACCCAAGAGCTTCAGCCCTCTGAGTTAACTCAGTGCTGGCTCAAATCAAAACTCATCTTCATTATCAAAGAACATTGTATTACATCAAACTGTTACAAGTCAAAAGGTCTGAATACTTGCTAACTGACTTACTGACTATTGGTTAACTGCCTAAAAACAACTGAGGTCCTAAGCCTCTCTATTTATACATTTGGAGTCTCAACGACTTCCCTCAAAATTAGGGAGGTACATCTCCCAACTTAATGGTAACTTGTCCTTTCACTTTCACTAGCTCGGTTGCCTTCTAGTAGGGAAGCTGCTTGTACTTCCACTTGCTTGGATGTCTTTTAGTACTCCTGATTTGGCTATGCGTACTTTTAGCTTATGGAGGGATATTCGAATGGATGGGCAGTAAATGAGGAGGATTTACCTCTTGTAATTCCTCTCCCTTGTCTCATCCGGGTTTTTACCAAGGTCTTTTACCATAGTTCCTTTCTTTTACCTTTTATCCTTGCATTTCCCTTGCTTTTATCCTTTATTCCTACATTGCATGCACATTATACCACAAAGCAAAATATCCAACTCTAACTCAACTCGCAACCAAAATATAATCAAAAGTATGCAATAAGTTGTGAGAATAGTTGGTTTGACTAAGCTAGGAGCTTAATTAAGGCCAATTAAGGCCCATATAATTACTCAATGATGAGACTCATCACTTTGATGGAAGAAAGAAGAGGATGGTGGAGGCCTAAAATAATTCTAGGGTTTTAATAAAAACCCTAGGCAACTTGATTATTATGGTTTGATGGATTCTATGAGGTTAGGGTTTTATGAAGCCCTATATGGGATAATCCCTAGTAGGCCAGCTTGGATAACTAAAGGAAACATTGGTATATGGACCATGGAAATTGATGTCTCTTGAAGATTGGTTCAAGAGGGAGAGGATCACCTCTCATTGAAGATAAGTATTTCTTGACTCATGATGCCCCTTACTTTTGTTTAGACTTATGGATATGATTATTATTACACTTCATGCATATGTATTTGAGTATATACATGTTTCTAACCTCCTTTATGAGATAGATCCTTCTTAAGGATAATTTGAAATGATGGAAGGATGGCTATAGCTGGAAAAGTTTAAAAGGCACTATATGAAAATATGACAAAGTGCTTCAAGTGACTTATGTCTAATGAAAAGGTGCACGGGTATTTAAATACCACAAAATATGCATGGTATGTTGTATTTAAGTTGTAACATTGGATGGCTCGGTAAGCCCTAAGGTATGATGAGAATGTCTCTTTCATTGATGGCTCATACATGCATATGAGAGAAACTTGGATCTATGTTTCCTATAATGAAATAATGCACCTGGTGGTCAACATTTTGATCTTCTTGAATCCTAAGAGGCTATCTAATATTGATATATTGATACACTTGATGATTGGCTAACATAAATCCATTGGATATCTTAATCCTATAAGGAAGACTAGCACCTTGACTCTCGTAAACGATACTCTTGATACTTTTCATGATAGATTTCATACAGAAGGATAGATCATTGACTCTTATACATGATACTACTAGTAATGCTTATGATAAGCATGATGAAAGTGTATGGAAAGAGAGATTGACATTCTTGTTTTCTTGATAAAGCTTTATTGAATGACCTTAATTGATCCTATTTATCATGATAAGCATGTTGTTATAGGTATAACTATGAGATTGATATTCTAGATCTCTTGCTACTTGTGGTCTTGTATTTATGGCATATGGTGAAACTAAATGTCGTAACTTAATGAAGTGACTTGATAGAAAGTGCTCATAATCTTTGAGATATGATGTTGCAACTATATGTTGTTTTCAATCTAAACATTGATGTCATGATGCGGATATCCATGATAGATATATTTTTATGATCTAACAGATTTGTTGTTGCTTGACTCTAGTAGAGACAAGTTGATGACATAGATTCCCAGTCAAAGGGAGAATCTCTTCTCAATATTCTTACTCACATTATTTTATGCTTTATGTATTATTGAAATATGATATATCTGACATTATTAAATTGCAATAAAGTCTCAGATCTAAAGCTTGTACAAAAGTTAGGGTTTCTACTTCGGACGCACGCTCTAAGCTAGGAAATCTCGTCCTTGGACGCATGCATGTTAAGGCCCAAGTAGCGTCCAAGCAGCTAAAGACACTCCCATGATAACCTGAAGGGAGAATCCAAGGGTTTGACTACAGTTGACCATCATCTAAAGCTTTTTGAAGCTATCTAAACTCTGAACCAAGGTGTCTCTGACATATTCTACCACTGTAATCTGATTTTTGAATTTGTCGAGTTAAATTGTTGATCACATAAAAATGAAGTATTGTGCATGAAATTAGATGGTCACCTGGGAGATGTAAGTTCCACATATGTGTTGTAGATAACAAGATCTGGAAGTAGGAAAATTTTTAATGTTTTCCTTAAAATAAACATGTAGATTGAACTTGTGTTTGCGGGTGCCTGGGACATACATATAGATATGTCACAATGTTTGTGCTACAATATTTTGGCATGATTTGATATAGATAAGCAGTCTTTAGTGTTGTGTCATGATACTTGAAAATAATTTGGAATTTTGAATTGATGATTGAGATATGTTTTGACTATATATCTCTCTACGATAATGAATTTGGACTTGACCTTATGACTAATGATCTGATCTGACGATTTTTTATTTTCCCTCATTTCTATGTTATGTGGGCATAATGACTTAAGGGAGTCGAAAAAATTTTGTATTGGCCTCCTTATTCCTAGCACAATGGTTGAGGTAATGATAGTTGTGATTCAACATGAAAATGGAACCTGCATGGCTCATCCTTGGTGTATGCATTCGCACCTAGTGACAGAAATGACTTGTATTATGATTATGAGAATGATTTGATCAAGTTCGTATTGATATTTCATGGTTGACAACAAATTTTTGACATAATAATAAATGAATTCACGAATTGATATGAGCTCTCCCTTTCAACCAGTTGAAAGAATTGATATTGTGACGTTGATGACTTTGATAATAGTTATGATCTAGATTGTAAACTTTAATGGGCTGACTTTGCTGATGTGATGGTACAACATTGATTTATGTAAGGCTAATTATGATGGCTTAGCAAGGCATTATTCTTAGATAATTTCATGAAGCAAGCTCCCCCATCTAGATATGTCTATATTTGACAGTTATCTGATGAACTCGGGATGATGAGTTCCAATCCGTGGCTTTGATTTTGATTATGATTTTGGATTTATATCCCGATAGTATACTCTTGATAGGTGATGAGCCTATGATGATCTAAATTAGAGGGATATAGCTTCTGAAGCTCAAAATGATGTATCATGCCATGATGAATCAATTTCTGGAATTTGGAAAATAAATTCTATATTGCAAGCCTATTGAAAAATGTTTTTGAATAATGAAATTGAAAATCCTTGGATACTCTAATTTGAAGTTCAAATATGTTGTTGAAATTGACATGGCATCTGACTATTGATTCAAGCATTGATGTTCCATTTTGAACATCCATATATATGTATATATATATATATATATATATATAACTAAAATAAATTCATGAGTGAGTCAATTCATTCACATAGAGTTTCCACCAAGCATCCTTTGAAATATCTACATGAGATATTATATTTTTGAGGCTGAGATATTTCTCCTATGATATGTGATTACATGGATTTGTTATTGTTGATAGATATTATTTTCAAGCACATTTGTATGTTTCTTTAGTATGATATCTGCCATGATATCTTGGATGAGAGGTCCATAGGATGATTGAGGATGAGTATAATGTTGTTAGCATGGTTAGTTGTGAGGTAGGATGAAGAAGCTCCTTAGAGAGTTGTTTGAGCATGATTTGGATATGACATTGATACACTGTGATGACATAGTGTGAGATCTTATTAGCATAAAATCCCATATTTATAGTTGGGACTGAGAGACTCTCATATATTGAGACAGTGCAGTTGTTCGAAACAAGCTCAAGCTTGTGGTTCATACCTCCTTGAGAGGGAGGATGATTATGGTATCATGTTGTGATTTATATGATTATTTATATTCTGACATAATATTTGATTTGATGTCTTGTATGAACAGGAAACAACTTCTATTGAGACAAGTTGATACCAGATTTGAGTATGATGAGAGAAGCGTTGATCGAGGACACTAAGTCAACTCTTCCTCCCTGTCTGAGCTCACAGGGTGAGGAATTGAGGTAGAAGGGCTCTTAGGGTTGAGAAAACTCTGGACAATAGAGTATGACCCCTATCTATTGCCCATAGAGTTGAAGATGTTGCTCCCCTACGTTGCTTCCCTTTCTGATCTTTGAAGAGTATACCCCAGTTGGTACCATACCCACAAGTTGGGCTTGTCGGGAATATCGCTCCTCGTTTGGCCAACGAGTTGAAAGTGTACTTGGGGTGTACAACCCAAGTCAATTATGATGCAGGAGTTTTACCACATGGTTATTTAGGTTCATCGATGGGAATATCAGTAGGCAATAGGCTGGGTTGAGATAAACCTATGCGATTCTAGGTTGAGATTGAGCTCCATGATGAAATCACAGGGTCAAGATGTGCTCCCCTAAGTGTTTTGATATCCTATTGCTTAATATGGGGTTTTAGATATATAGCTCCCCCATGAGATTATGGGTTGAGATGTGTTCCCTGATGTGGTTCCAAGTTGTGATGTGCTCCTTGATGATATGTTCTCCAATGACGATTGATGATGATATTTTGGGTAGTAGCCCGTTGATAAAGATTCCAGGTAGCAACTTGATGGATAGAGGGTGGTAGATTAAGCTCCCTTCGATAACAAATTCATCTTCTTCTAGATTCGAGAATGTTCAACATATGAGCAAGAACAATCAAGAGATAAGCAGGAATAAGAAAGGGATAGGTCGAGATGTAAATTGATAATTTGTGATGATGAGATGCTTGAGGTGGTTATGGCATGACGACTACATGACAGAGATGATTAGGGATGATAGGTGATGACACTTGAAGACACAAGAATGGCATATTGATCGATGGACAGATATTGGCATGTGGAATTCTCTCTAGTTGAGAGGGGTCGTTAATTTTTGCAACTGCGGTCAAATTCCACCTTGGACAACTCAAAAGACCAATATTATGATTGCATTAAATTCCTCTTTTCGAGAGGACCAAACTCAACCTAAATATCAGCTTATTTGGACAAGCGAAAGTTGATTTTTGAATTTATTTATTCTTACTCGTGTATATTGGGTTAGGTCAGCCATAAGCACATGCTAAATTGGACAGGTCGGCCTCAACCCCAAGTGGACCCTATTGAAAGCTTATAAATAGAATATATGTCAAGCTCATTTGGACACATTTATCAAGCCACCTTCTCTTCTCTTATTGTATTGGTTCGCACAAGTCTGTCGAAGAAAAGTTCACGCAAGGGTCCGAAATCTCAAGGGTAAATCTCACACTGATCTAGGTTTTTCTGATTCCTAGACGCTGGTACAAGACTAGGCATTTTAGTCCCATGACGGTAGCACACAATGGTCAAGACAACATCCAAAAATCCCTAGAAGTTGGCACTGAGTGTTTATGGGAGTGTCCGGGAGGCTAGGGTTTTCACATCTTAGTTTGGTCCATGGACGCATGCATAGTATGGTCCTGAAAGCGTTTGTGTTTCCATAGATGCTCACATAGAAGCCTTATGGGATTGTCTAGGATTTGAAGCATATTTGGGTATGTTTGACCCCAGAGGCCCTCACCTAGTTCTCCTGGGAGCATCGAGATCTGTTCCAGATGCAGTCTTCCAGTTCTATAAAGAGATTCCATGACTGCTATAGACACTCGCATAACCCCTCCTCCTTGTGTTTGGGACTCAAAGATGATATTTCAGTATTCTGAAGATTCTACTTAGTGATAGTAATGTTCAACAATATCCAACAATTGATTACAATTAGTGACAGCACATTAAAGCCATCAGAATGAGGATTTTGATTATAAGCATGATTAGATATGCTTCATGGATATCATAGTTGTTTTGTCACATAGATAAAGTTATGGATCATTGTACTCTCTTTTTCTGAGTCATTTGATGATGATCTAAGAAGAAGAATATTTGCATTGGTTTTTCCCATAGTAGGTTTTCCCTTGGTCTCAGACCAATCCTGGTGTCTCTATGTGTGTGCATGTTTTTCTTCTGTTTTTCCTTTATGTTCCACTGCATATGATTATGATATTGTTCTTTCTTTATAATTTCATATGCTGATGAATAATGGTGTAAATATGAATAATGTAATGATGATATGGGGTGAACTTAATGTATTAATTAATAAATGCAATTATCAAATCAAACAACAATGTAGTCTATGAAAAATTAGTAGGTAGGATGGGGAAGGGTTCCTTATGCCCCAGTGAAAACAAGGTAATGGAGTTTTCATAGGATTTGGGGAAAATGACAAATAACCAGGATGAAGATTATTGGTCTTCTTCAAGGCATAATCCTTGAGAGAGAAGTTGGTATGCCCTCTCTCCTAATAGTAGGGCACTCTCTCTTATTAATTTAGATTTTGATCAAAGGAACAAATCCCAAATAAGTGAGTTGAAAATACTCTTATATTTGATCAGGTTGTTCTTAAAAGATATCTCAGAGACAACCCTCGAGCATATTTTAAGGGATAGTAATCGTGAAGCAGACCATTATGCTAAGAAAGGTTGTGAATTGAAATGTTGAGATTAATTTGTTAATGGTCTAAATAGACCTTTTCCCATCCCTTAAATTTATATGAAAAGCAGAAACCAACCTTGTGACATCGAATTGGTTATGAGAGGCTTCTATGATCCTCCTGTTTCAGTTGAAATTGTTCGAGTTTGTCCTTCAATGATCCAGTGGAACCTGGAAGTGATGTAATCATCAAGATCACATACTAAAATAGTTATATGTATTGTTTTTTAATTTATTTTGGGTATTTTGGAAGGTATTTACTTCCAAATATCTATTTTTCTTTTGTGTGAGTAGTTATCTTATGTGGAGGACAGTTTTGGTCTTGCAGTGTGTCATAGAGAAAGATTATAACAAGCTACTAAAGATGTAACTCCCAAAGTAAAATTACGTTCTGAGCACATATGTTCCAAGCAATACAAACATATTCTCATTCATGTCAAAAAAATTTAAAGAATACAACCGCATGTATTGAATAAGAGAAACGAAAAAGCAAATATGAGATTACCTTGAACCCATAAATGATTGTTTGTTCCATTTTGTTGCCATATAATTCCATTTAGACTCCTAGACTTAAATTAAAATGTTGCACTTTCTTCTTTCACTCTTTGAGTTCAATTAAAATGTTGAAATTTTCTTTATACATTCTTTACCAATTTTAAATCACTAAATATATGTTGTTCTTCAAACAAGGCCTTTGAAAATGGTCATAAGCCTTAAATTACATAGATTGTAGATGAAATTATTTTATTTGAACCCTTTGAAATCCCATTAATGATTCCTTTGGCAACCAACCATATCCCACTAATGTTACAATCACTTCAATTGCTTTGAATAATTGAGAACCTAAGATACCATGTACAATAAAAAAATATAGAATTATAAGCAATTCAAATCCCTAAAAATGACCACAAAATGTATGTACACACACTTTTGTGCAAATTTCTTTACAAATACAAGCAAAATCACAAATATTGGCACTTCAAAATGGATGCAAATAATACCAAATCCCTTCCTCTCAACATAATTTGAGGAGTTCATCTTGCTAGGAATCTAAATTTATCCAAATGAAATGAGACAATACCTTTCAAATGCACAATTCCATCATTCAACATATCAAATGTTGATCCACAAGTAAAGGAAAAATATTCCATAGGTGACCTCCATAAATAAGTAATAAATAAGAATATCCCTAGGCATATTATGATGGAGCTTCACAACAAAGACCTCCCAAACAAGGTGCAAGAAGAATCTCACATCTTTCTTCCACACATTATATATCCTTCAAAGTGGGTATTGAGCAAGAATTTAACAACTTCTATGAATTGATGGCACTCAAATTACTGCTTCACTATTCATCTAGCCAGGCATGTGGGGTCTACTTAATACAAATTTTTGGTGCCTCTCTTAGTGATCAAATGGATTAGAGGGAAAGCTCAAATCAGAAACTTCACCTTATATATCCTTTATGGCAATATGAAAATACAATGCATAGTCTTTTGAGAATTACAAAGATAGGAATAATATAGCAAACAACCTATCCTAGACTGGATTGGATTTGGATCCAATATTTGGATCAATTCCATCCTATAAGATGATCACTCTATAAATATTACAGAGGCAACTTGGATATAAATAAATGGTGTCAATTTTCATGAGTAAGGACTCACCACAGCCTTATTTTCTAAAGATGTCAATGTTGTCGTAATTTTTTAAAAAATAAATGGAATGTCATTATATGTAATTGTATGTAATTTTTTGGAACAAGAAACAACTTGTTGCTATAGCATAAACAAAGGAGAAAAATATTTTTTCTCCAAAGGATTGTTGAGCACATTTTATTTATATATATATATATATATATATATATATATTGTGTGTGTATGTATGTTAAATTACATACACACTCTTCTATGAAGACATTTTAAAACTAAGATGATGGTTTAACTATAGCTCAATTTCTATTATAATGTTAAATTTGCATGTGTGTACCACGTGTGTACTCTTCTTTGAAAGCATAGGTTGGGGAATGAGAAAAATTTAAAGAGAAAATGATATGTTGAATGACATTTCCCAAGAATGAAATATTAATGAAGATGGTCGACATCAAATTGGTCACAACCATGTGCCAAATAAGGTCCAAAATGAGGTCCCTTCATGATGGATGATGTAGAAAATGAGGTCCAAATGAGCAAAATGGTCTTCTAACAACATGATGGCTAGGTAAAAAAAAAAATGTATCCAAAGAAGCTAAAGAGATCCTTAAGAGACAAAAAAAAAGGGGGACCTTGTTAACACTACTCATTTGCAACATATGAGCTAGATGAAATAATTGGCTAGGAAAATCCCACATGTTTCAGATGAAAGTGAATGATGAAAGATGCAACAATTCACAAACTCTAAACTTTTGTGATGTCAAGATTTATCGCATATC
Organism: Pinus taeda; assembly: GCA_000404065.3. Taxonomy (NCBI): domain Eukaryota; kingdom Viridiplantae; phylum Streptophyta; class Pinopsida; order Pinales; family Pinaceae; genus Pinus; species Pinus taeda. The sequence continues at coordinate 112,101 of APFE031175384.1, forward strand.
TTTCTAAAAAGTATTGGTACATTTCATATCCATTTTAGTGACATCTTTGAGAAAATAATATTGTGAACTCTATGATGTACATAATAAAAATAATGGATTGTGACATTGTTTCATGTCATTTTGCCAAAAAAAAAAAAATCAACTTCTCAATATGTACTCTAAGTTCAATTGCGAAAATCATTATGAAAATAACTCCAAGAAAAATGACTTCTTGAATTTCAAATTCTCAACATAAAGTTTAAATGACAACAAAAATTCCACATTTTAAATAGAATTATGATTCAATTACAATACTTAAAACCAAATTAGATCCATCTTAACTCCAAATTTATAATCCCTTGTAGAGGATGACCATTGAGACAAATTAATGTGGTTATACTATACAATGAAAACACCATCTGCTCAATTGATGGTTCATGGATAGATGTTAAGGCTAAATGCTATGTGTGCTTGGGGGCCTTCGCGTGATGGGGAGGCTAGTCATTTCAACCTCTCCCTGGTTTTTGTTATGATTTCTCCAAAAGTGGAGCATCAGTTCGTTAAGGGCGGCAATAGTACTCCAACAAAGATGAGGATCCAAGCATATTCATTGCATGATTAGACCGTCACTACAATTATTATCAACCCCGCCCTGCAAGCCTACTCTAGGTAAGTTCTCCTAAAGTCCATTCATCCTATTTGTTGTTTCTATTTTATACTTGCTATTCAAAAAGAATTTGTCTCCTTTTCAATTGTTTCCCTCCCATGTCTTCCCCGTTGATCCTATATGTGATTGTCTCTGGATTCCTTTCTCCACTTCATCACTCCTTTGCTCTCTTGTCTTTATACTCCCATTGTGCCCAACTTCTTCCTACTCTCGGATCATCTGCACCAATTGTGGGGTGTTGACACTCAATTCAATGTGTTTGTGCCTTTGTTTATTTTCCAACCCTCCCTTGGTGCCCTATCATGCCTCATTGTGGTCACTTACACTCCAACCTGGAGCACAATAAAAGAGATTTCCATACTCACACTCATGCCCAAGCTAATGTAAAGGCCTCAACCAGTTGTTATTGGGAATTCACTACCTAGTCAGTGCATGAAGAAATTTCAATTTCACAACATAAAGTTGAAAAAAATGAAAACAAAAATTTCACATGTTATATGGAAATTATGATTCAATTACAAAACTTAAAACCAAATTAGATCCATCTTAACTCCAAAATTATAATCCCTTGCAGTGGATGACCATCGAGACAAATTACTGTGGTTCTTCTATACAACGACAACACCACCTCCTCAACTAATGGTTCAGGGGCAAATGTTAAGGTTCAATGTTATATGCGCAAGGCGGCCTTCGCGTGATGGGGCGGTTGATTATTTCAACCTCTCCCTAGTTTTGGTTATGATTTCTCCAACACTGAAACATCATTTTTTCAAGGGCAGCAAGAGCTAAGTCACCTAGTTCATGTTTGTGTTCATGTTCAACAACTTTAAAATTCGATAAAAACTCAAAACTTAAAATTTGAAAAGTAAAATTCGATTATAAATTCAACATACTAAAAAGGTTATATATATATAACTCTTTTATATATAATTCTAAAAATCGTTGTAATTCTTTTTTATATATAATGTGAAGATATAAATATGTTTTTAGATTAATTGATTAATTATGACAATTTAAAAATGAAAAATGCTCTTTAATATACCTACATTTTTTTTATATATTTAAATTTTATATATAATTGAATTATTATAAATTTATTATTGAAATATTATAGTTCTATTATATAAATATATAATTTAAGTGTGTATTGTATAAAAATCAAAAATTAACACACACATATATACACGTTTAAAAAATAATAAATGACAACACAATTTAAAGATTAAAATATCTTTTAAATATACATGTTTTTTTATATATTTATTTTTATGTTTTATTGAAATATTACATTTCTACTTTATAAATATATAAATTTATACAATTTAATTTAAGTGTATATGGTACAAATAAAAAAATAACATATATATTCAAAATTAGTAAAGTCAAAATATTTATTTATTTTTTTGCTAGGTAATGTGAGTATTAAGATGACTAGCACGCCTAACTTGCGTAGCTACCACTTAGGACATATAAATCGTTAAAATCACTCAGGAATCGCACCAAGCCTAGGCCACAGCAATCCTTAGCGTGACTAGATTTTTGCCCAAAAATTTTTGAACCAATGATTTTTTTTAACCACAAAATATCTTAAGAAAACACCATATCATTGTCTATCCTATATCCAAAAAAAACAAAATACACAAAAAAAAAAAAATTAATATACATATGTTTCTTTTATATATTTAACTTTTATATTTTATTGAACTATTATATTTCTACAGTACCATAATCCATAATTTTATATAATTTAAGTGTATAAAATATAAATAAAAAAATTAACACCCATATATGCACAAATATTCAGAGATATGCTATCTTGGCTCACTTCATGAAAAGGGTTGCCCAGGGGTTGCCCCTCCTCCCGTCATTATTTTAGAAAACCCTTATAATTTAAGTGTATAAAATATAAATAAAAAAATTAACACCCATATATGCACATATATTCAGAGATATGCTATCTTGGCTCACTTCCCATGAAAAGGGGTTGCCCCTCCTCCCGTCATTATTTTAGAAAACCCTTATCACTCGATACATGGTGTATTTTGATAGAGCTTCTAGCCACTCGGTCGAAACGGTGTATTTTACACCTTTTAGGTTCACACTCTTTCGAAGTAAAGATGGGATTTGGCAGAGGATCCAACAAGGCTAAAATTCTTGCATGCAAAAAGCTTCTTTTCTCTTCACCTTAGTAAAGGGGTATTCTCAACTAAGTTATGTGACTCCATGCTTATTATCAATTGGCTCAATAACATTTAAGTTTGTATGAACTTTTTATTCCAGTGTAGAAAAAGTAATCTGGCTAAACCACTCTCTTAATTATTTCTTTGTTTTTGTGTAAATCAATTCTAGACAAGACACACCCAAATAGGTATTTTACATACCCAAATACGTATTTTTTTTAAATGTACAATGAAAATGCATCTACATAATATAATTTTATCATTTTTTTAAATAAATCTATGATTTTCCCAATGATTAAAAAACATATAT
>APFE031175384.1:116623-141759 GCA_000404065.3 Pinus taeda
TAGTGGTTTATAAAAATATAAATTTATATAATGTAAGTGTGTATGTATAAATAAAAAATTAATACATATACACATTCAAAAATAAAATGTTTTTTAATTTACATATGTTTATGTTGAATATTTAACTTATATATTTTGACAGCCTATGAGTAACTTCGAATGAATTTGTTGCTTTATTGCATTAAGATAGTATGATTGTATATAAGGAGAGGGAGACTATTAGGTTTCATCTCCCAATGTCTCTTCATCTTCCATCTTCTTTTATTTTTCTATTTACAATTATTTACATAGGATTATTAATCCCAAAGATTAGGTGTTCAACATTCAGCCCCCCCTCCCCCCGCCTCCTCTCACCCCCCTTAATATGAAGGGATGTTAGTGAGTCCAAGCATCATTCTGAATCTTTCAAACTTTTCCCCTCCAAGTGCTTTGGTGAAGATGTCTACAATCTGCTCATTTGTGGAACAATGTCGTAGGTGGATTGTTTTGGCCCCAACATCATGTCCAATCAAAGGGTATTTTGTATTGATGTGCTTCATTCGATCATGAAACTTTTGGTTCTTGGCCAACTTTCTTGCAGAAGTTTTATCAATCAAAAGAGGGGTTTAGTGCACTTGTTTCTCCTGCAAATATTCCATAATTTTCCTAAGCCACACAATTTCCTTTGTTGCTTCAGCTACTACCAAATATTCTACTTCAATTGTGGAATCTATTGGAACTGATTGTTTGTGTGACCTCTAAGAGACAACTCTTGATCCAAGATTCGTAACATAACCTGAAGTAGATACCCAGTTTCTTTATCTCCATCAAAGTCTGAATCAGAGTATTCAATCAAGTTAAAGTCACCCACCTTTGTATACTTAACTCAAAAGTCTTGAGTTCCCTTCAAGTACTTTAGAACTCTTTTTGTAGCAGACCAATAACCCTCACAAGGCTTTTGCATAAACCTGAAGAGGATTCCAACAGTGAATTAAATGTCTGGTCTGGTAGTAGTCAGGTAGTTGAGACTTCCTATGAGTTGTCTATACCTTGTTGCATCATCAAATTCTTCTCCTTCAATGGATGTGAGCTTTAATTTTTGTTTCATTCGAGTAGTCAAAGAATTGCACTCAGTCATGCTAAACTTCTTCAACAGATCTCAAATGTACTTCTTCTAAGAGAGGAATATAAACTTCAGATGTTAAGTTATTTTAATACCAAAATAGTAGTGAACATAGCCCAAATCTGTCATTTCAAAACCTTTCCTCAATTCCTTCTTTATGGATGCAATGTAGCTCTCATTGTTCCCTATCATCAGAAGATCATCTACATACACCACAATATCTACAACTTTTTTGTCAACTTTCTTGACAAATAAAGTTGCATCATTAAGATCATAATGTTTGAAGTTGAGTTTCATAATATGCTCAGTTAACTTCTTGTACCAGGCTTGTAGTGCTTGCTTGAGGCCATACAAGGATTTTGCAAGCATGCATACTTTGTGTTCTTGACCCTTCACAACAAATCCTTCTGGTTGGGACATAAAAAAAATTTCTTTCATATCTTCATTCAAGAAATCAGTTTTTACATCCATTTGATGGACTTTCCAATCATTTTGAGCTACCAAGGCAAAGAGTGTTCGGATGGTATCCCATTTTTATGTGGGGGGGGAAGTATCCTCATAGTCTACCCCTTCCTTATGTGAAAAAAAAATGCCACAAGCTTGGCTTTGTGCTTGTCAAGTGAGCCATATGCTTTGTACTTGTTCTTGAAGACCCACTTTCAGCCTATTAGTTTGGTTTTGAATGGAGGATCAACCAGCTTACAAGTTCCCTTCTTTATCAATGCATCATATTCTTTCTGCATTGCTTCTTTCCATTCATCATGAGAAGCAGCGTCTTTGAAGGAAGTTGGTTTGAAATTTGTAGACAAATGCAGTTCAGAATCATAAGAAACATCCATATCAACTGGTGAATTGAGGTTGTCAACATCGCCTCTATTATGTTTAGTTGAGCTTCTTTTTCATGTCTTTCCAACCTCATCAGGACGAACACTTTGAGGTGTCTTTGTCATCCATTTTGGAGGACCTTTATAAGATGGACTAGGCTACTCAGTTGAATGAAATGGAGTTGAATCAATATTTAGTCTCCCAATTATGTCAATCACATCACTCAAAGTGTCACCAGTTCTTGTAGCTTCATGTGAGGGAGAGAGTGCTTCAGAAGAAGATTCCACAAATTGATCTAGTATAGGAATTCCCCCTTCTAGATGTGGAATCTCATTATCAAATTCTTGAAAAGACTTTGCATGTCCAAATATATCCAAGTGATCAATCTGTCGGTGAACAACATTGGCAGTCTTGGAAAATTCAAGAAAGATCACATCTCTAGATATTATAAACTTCTTGTTCACTTCATCATAAAGACAGTATGCTTTAGAGGTATTTGAGTACCCCAAGAAGATACATATGTGACTCCTTGCATCAAGTTTGTTTCTCTGTTCCTAAGGTATCAAGGCATAGCAAGTGGAACCAAAAACCATGAGATGTCTCACCGAATGAATGTGACCATACCACATTTCATAGGGAGTCTTATTTTTTATAGCATTATATGGACAAATGTTCATTATATACACATCACATAGAACTGCATCAGCCCAAAACATGAGTTTAACATTCTTGAAAAACATCATGGAGTGTACCTTATTTAAGATTGTCTTGTTGAATCATTCTTTCAGTTACTCCGTTATGTTGGGGATTATAAGACACGGTTGTTTGATGTTTCACCCCATGTTGGCGAAGATAGTTTTCAAATTCATTTGATGTAATTATTTTCCATTATCAACACGAATAGATTCAATATGAGATTGTGCATCATTTCCAATCCATGCATGAAAGTTCTTGAATGTTTCAAAAGCTTCAGATTTGTTCTTCAATAAATAAACCCAACACATTCTAGTGTAGTCATCAATAAATTTTATCATATATTTATTATCGTTTGTAGAAGGAACATGGATTGGACCACAAAATCAGAATGAATGAGTTCAATTTTTCTATGTGCTCTAGAATGAGAATCATGAAAAGTCTGTTTGTTGTACTTTCCTAAGATACAAGCATCACATTGCTTAAGTTTCCTAGGAATATTAGGCAAACTAGTAACACCATTTTTCTTCAAAAAATTGAGGCTGTCATAGTTAAAGTGTCTAAATATAGCATGCCATAAAATACTTGATGGAAATGTACCTTCATCATAGTGATAATTGTATGAAAAGTTTTGTGCACGAGTAGAGGTTCCTTGCAGGTTCAGAAGTCTTTCTTCTTAAATCTCTGTCATGAGAAGTCAGTGATATGATGCTTTTTTGACCTCAACATTGCCATCAAATATGTGAATGGAGTGTCCTTTCTGGTGGATGTGGACCAAAGACAGCAATTTTCTCCTCATATCCGGGAGGTATAAAAAATCATGTAGAAGAAAATATGGAAGTCCAAGCAATTTGAGCCTGATGGTGCCAATCCCTGATGACTTGAGTTTTGACTTATATGCAAAATATACTACTCCAACAACATTATCAGTGCATTCGTCAAAGAAATATCTTCTAAAAGTCATGTGGAAAGTTTCCCCTGAAACGAGCAACCAATCATTTTTCCATGAAGCAAGTGAAGCATTGAAGAAGGCTTCAATTACTCAAATGTTACAATGTGCCACAACATAATGAGCAGATTTAGGTGCTTTACCTTCGCCTTTGTCAGGTATTTTTCCTTTTCCTTCATTTATTTCCTACTCAATTCAGTCCCAAGGCAACTTACAAGTGTAAGAATCATGCCCATTATTGGGGCCTTCGTTTTGAGTTTATGCAGAAAGAAGAGTCGGGGATAGGTGGTCGGGACGATCGTTGGGTTGCGAAGCTGACAACCAGGGGTGAAACATGGACTAGAAGGGAACCGATAGTTGTGGGAAGGTGGCAAAGAAGAGAAGGATCAGATGATAAAAGGGAGAGCAATGGAAACAAGGGATAAATCCAATTGAGTGGGAGATATACTGAATTGGCAGTCTAAGCATAGGTCAGAAGATAAAAGGCAGAAGGGAGGGTGAGAAATGGTTGGTTATTGATCAGTTGAGCAAGTCAAGGATCGGTAGGGCTTTCCTGAGTTACAGAACGCTTTAATCATTCCCTGACCTATTTATGTTTATTCCTGTGGGTTTTGGTATTTATGTTCTTGATGATCAGGCTTCGAGCCTCTTGCAATTTTGTATGTATTTCCTTATGTTAAACTCGATGTAAGAGATGGTTTGATCAGCAATGTGCTATTGAGTTTTGTGTTGGTTCTTTAAAAATTTTGAATAGATTCTTATAAGTTGTATGGTTCCTTAAGAGTATCTAAGTAGAGAAGTATGATTGGACTAATGTGGATGATTGTATTAATGTGGATGATTGATTGTTCTAAGACACTGTCGTTTGTTTGTTGTGATTCCCTTGGTACCTCGTTCTTCCCCTTCTAAATTTGGTTGCGGCATGCCTCGGGTGAGACTCCTTACCCTCTCTGGGTAAGGTCAAAATGTTGGCATTGCTCTAGACTACAACAAAGCCTTATTGGCCCCTTGTGCCCGAACCCTAGGTCTTTGCCTCGTTGTCAAATTTTTACCAACAAATGGTTCTGTTGTCGGGACCAGAAATCAAAAAGAGGGGTTCAGAATATGGTATCATGGATTTTTAAGAAGGAGATACAAAACTAGTGGGATGACCAAGTAGATCAGTTCGTATCCCAATAAGCCATACTTTGCAACCGATTTGTTGCTAAAATGAATGAAAATATTTTATATTCAGAAGCTCCAAGTGATCAGTACGAGATCTTCTGGGGTAAGTTCCCAGAGGAATTGTACAACTGGTTGTGGAGACTGAAAGTGAAGGGTCAAACGGGAGGACAAACGGTAGCTCGTCACAATTGGATTCCCACGAATCTCGTAGCGCTCCACCGTCTTGACACGGATATGACAAGAGTGGTAGACTTTTGGGTGGAAAATACCCTAGAAGGATACGCGGTCTAGTTCGCAGAAAAAATCTACCATTCCTTCTCAAAGGCTGACAATATGTTTCAAACCGGATTAAGAGGGAAGTTGCTGAAAGAAATACCTCTCTGGATTAAAGTTTTAATGGTGGAAGAGGGTATGATTCCTTTCCATGGGCTAATCATGGCAACATAAACTCCTAGTACTAGGGGGAGGACCTAAGCAGAGAAATTCTACCAAGCGAGGGACTAGGATGTTGTTAGAGGGATGGATGCAAAGGATTCACGAAGGACTAGGGAGGTGAGAGTGCGGAGGAGAGCGCAGATAGCAGAGAAGTGGCAAGAAAGAGTCGTGCAGGTGATCAGAAGGAAACCGGAGGGACTACACCAAGCAGGAGTAGTGTTGAAGAGTCCAGAGGAGAGAGATGGAAGGGAAGAGAATATGGCAAGAGGGATAGAGACAGCAGGGACGACTAGGAGTCCAAAGGGGTGATATGAGCCCTCCCTCCTCAGTTGTGGGGGAGAGGTCAAACAGAGATGATCACAGTAACCCTGAGGAAGGCATGGAGGATGAGATGTGATTTTTGATGAGAAGACTATCTAAGGAGAATGTTGCATCTAAAAGAATTTGAATATCTAAACCCTTGAGGCTCAGGTAGTGTTCCCCCTGACATTCCCCTAGTACTCTACAATAAACTTGGTAAATTTGTTGCTAAGTTGCTTACAATGATAAGAGTGAATAGTGTTCATGTTAAATATAGGACTAGTGCTACTAATTGTAGTGGAAATAATAGAAATAGTAATCTGAATTACAAGGATCTCAATAGTCGGGAACCCAAGGCGTTGTGATTTTACCACAAACACATTCCAGTATGGCAGGATCATTTACAACATACCCAAAATTCACTAGCAGAGGGAATGAATATGTAGAATAGCATTGGTACCTATGTGAGGCCATATGGAGGGCTCATCAGATGCTTGACAACATGAAGCTAATATATTTTCAGACAACTCTCAGGGAACGAGCCCTACGGTGGTTTATAAAATGGGTGGAGTTACACCAGAACCCCGTCGTAGATGAGATTAAGAGGAACTTTGTACAAGAGTTCAAGCTCCCCCAAACGGATCAGCAAGGGTTGTCAGAGTTGTGGGAGATCAAGTAGCAGGAGGGAGAAACTGCCTGGGAACTAATGAAGAGGTTCAAATATGCAATCAATAACCTCAGCTACATTATAGTTCTGAATCATCAGATGGATTGGTTCATCAAGGCATTGTTACCCCTCACCTAGACACCATTGACATAACAAAATATCGAGACACTATAGGATGCCCTGGAGCAGGCAACCCACATAGAGGCTATGGTGAGATATTTGCATGAGTATCAGGGAGGAGCCACATCACATGATTCCTATATCTTGGGTCTAAAACACCAGATTGCAGCTTAACATAGAAGTTGAAATATTTATAGCCAACCCGACCTGCGAGGTCGAACATGTGGTGTAGCAACTACTTAGTGGAGGGTCATGTTGCAACAGAGTGCCTGAGGTTGAGGGGAATGGGTACCGCATGTTGGAGAAAGTGTAACTAGGTTTGGTCTTCATAGTGACACATTCCATTATAAATGATGCAAATTATATCTAGAAAAATATTTTGTAAATTTGAGTCATGGGTTTCATGCTCAAAATTTGTTTGTAGTAGCTCCCATTGAGAGCTTTAGGCTAGCTGATAGGTTTGTGTCATTAATGTAAATAATTACACCTGTAAAGTATACAATTTGTGTCTCCAAGATCAATGGAAGAACCATGTGGAATGTCTCCTCCAATTCCAAGTATAAATGGTGTTGAAAATAGCAACAAGAAATGATAAAAATAGAATCCAGAATATTCCAATTTTAATTTGTCCTTGAATTAAAATCGAATTTAGTCTCACTAGCTGCTTGGAAATAATTAATTAATTCATTATGGATTAATTAGTTGGAGAAATTCAAGTTAGAGTCTTTTTGCAATCATGCAACAGTTATCCCTTAAATTAAGGAGATTATCCCTTAATTAAGGAGATAAGATTGAGTTATATTTGAGTTGTAATTAGTTAACTCAGTTTACTAAGTAAAGGCCAGTTAAATTAGTTCCAAACTATTTGAGGAACTAATCGTGAGTTATCAGTCAGTGTATGCATGCATGCACTCAACTAGCGTACTCCAGATAACTGAAGATTCCCTCATCAGAAACTCATGCATGTCTATTCTGAGAAAGACCTAGTTGAGCTAAATGTCAAGGATAGTGTACTATCAGTTGCATGTTTTCTCCTATAAAGGAAACTCATGCATGCAGAAGGAATAAGGTTCCTTGAGGATTGCGCAGGTCTGACAGGGTGTAGGATCAGTGTGAGTGATCAGTCTTCCACTTGGTAACAGGAGGATCACCCAGAGAAATTGCACAAGGAAATAGGAGCTTGGAGGGCAGAGAGGAAGTGAGAAGCCAGGTTTTCGTATGAGCATCTTTGAGGATTGTACTGAGAGCTGGCTAGTTGTGAGAGCTAAGGCTTTGTATAATTCTTATGTATTTCCACCTTGTATGATAATACAGATAGTGGGGTTTTTACCTGAGGCTTTCCCCTAAGTATTTTTTGTGTTTCATGTGCATTGATTCTTCTTCTTCTTGTTATATGTGTTCAGCTCAATCTTGTTCAATATTTAAGCTCTGCAAAGAAAATTGATAGTAGAAGTAGATTATAGTATTTTTCTTTGGTACATTGCATTATCAGGTTAATCTATAGTTAGATTTTCTACATAGATCTTAGAGCGAGATTTGTAGAGAATTTACAGAATTTTTACAAATGGCTAGTAAAAGTATCCTCCAAGCAAAGATCAAAATGACGTTGTAATTTAGGCAAAAATGTATTATATTCATGTCAGCTAAATCATTATGTAAATTCATCCTAAAGACAAGTCATGTTGACCTAATGAGCAGCATAAATAAGACTATAAATAAGGGCCTCTCCTCCCTCATTTGAATACACTCACAACACATCAATTTGGTCTCTCTCCTATGCGAAGAACTTTGTCTAAGGGCGCGAAGAAAGGGTTAACACAAGGAACCACAGGTCAACAAGAAGAAGGTATGTTCTACCATCTATAACCACAGGAATTATGTCCACACGTGCGAGGCTAGGGCATCATCCTATGTGCTCTCAACATCAAGGAAAGAATTCGATCTTGGGTCCATTTTAAGGGCATATTTGTTTGAAGAGCAGAGACAAGTAGAGTGAAGGTTTAGGAGGGCTAGAAGAGCCCTAAACCTCTCACACGTGCGAAGGAACAGGTCACAATTAGGGTGCATTACAGTCCTAGGTCATCTTCATGATAAGGGTTGATTTGACGCCTAAAGATTTCGGTTGTTGGGCTAGAAGGAAGCTTCAAGCATAGTGAGGCAAGGTGGAGCCTACAAGATCAAGTAGATCACTCACACGTGGGAATATAGTGATATCTTCAGGTCTGCTGCAAGGGTTTCTGATTAGTCCACATCAACGAAGCAGATCATCTTGTTTCAAGGCAAGCATTGAGGACATCAACTGGAAAAGTGAACTATGTTGGACAAGTGAAGCTTGGAGGAAGGAGGAAGGAAGAGGGAAGAAAATTCATCAATCTATAGTTGCAGATCTGATCCATGGAATAGCAGGTTAGATGACAGAAGTAGTAGAAGGTTCTAGCCTTGATCTTGGAGACACTTTGGTCAAAGGGTGTTTGTATGGGTCTTGGAAATTTTTTCAAGTGATGATTATATAAGAAGAATTGCCATGGGATTTCCTCTCAAGTTGGAGAGGTTTTTCCTTGGTTGTTGCCTATATCTTGTGTTATTGTTCTTTTGCTTATTATGCATGATATATGGTTGATGAAGTTAATAAACATACACATATCAAAACATCTTGTTTGAATAAGGAAAAAAGATAAAAATACTTCACAGACATTTATCTAAGATCGAGAAATCACTATCATATCAAGCCCTTATATTTATCAACATGGTATCATAGAAATGGTAGTACATCAAGGAAGGGTTGATAAAGAACCCTAAAGAATAGGCAATGCAGTTGTAGTTGAAGGAAAATATAGACTCAAATGCACATTCTGAAACTCCAAGATCTATCAAAGCGAAGACGACATCTACTATTCGGGCAGATCTATATAAGGAAGGTATCAAGAATACTCTCACTTCAGTTGAAGAGAAGATCCTCAAGGATAAAATATTAGGTTCCCTAACATTCAAGGATAGACAAGCTTCCTCAAACTCATACAAGGTAGCGATCAAAAGACAAGCTTCAAGGATCATCACATCACGTAAGTATCTTATTTATTTGAGCAAAACTAGTCTTGTAAAATATGTCTTCTTGCAAGGAAAGTAATAAGTTAGTTAGATTTTCGAACTTCCTTTCTTGGAAGAAGAGAATTGACCTCAATTTGAAAGAACGAGAAGTTATTGATCATGTACAAAAGAAAATTTTTGCTCCTACTAATAGTCAAGAATTGGCTAAGTATAACAAGAACAAAGTTAGAGCTCAAAAGATTCTCATAGAATCTATCAAGGACTCTTTGGTTCCTTATGTAACCAAGCTTGAAACAACCAAGAAATCTATGACAAATTGATATATTTGTTCTCCATCAGCACTGCAAGAGAAGGAATCTCTTTAAGGAATGAGTTATACAAGATGAATATCAACAAAGAAGAAGGTATAGCTCCATACTTCATAAGGGTTTCTAAAATAAGAGATCAGTTGCATGAATAAGGAGAAATCATGTCTGATCAAGAGATGACTAATATAGTGTTGAATGCACTACCTGAGGAGTGGGGAAACTTTACAGCCAGCATATGGGTTAATAAGGAGGCATCCTCACTCAATGATTTGTGGGAACTTTGCAAAGTGGAAGAAGCCAAATTAAAGGCCAAGGAAGATATGGCAGTTGGATCCAAGGAGCAAGCATTTGTTGCTAGGTTCAAGAGAAAAGAAAAGTTCAGAAAGTTCGAGAGATCTAGTCACCAGCAACATCTCAAGAAAGATGTGTCAAAGACTCAATGCTTTGAATGTCACAAATATGGACACTACCAAATAGATTTTCCCAAGAGAAATAATAATGGCAAGAGGAAACGTGAAACAGCTCATGTCACTCAGGAAATACAAGATAATGAAAAGAAGCCGAAGAAGGAGGAGCCACAGGATCTTTACTATGATTAAAATACCACCTCTTGTTTTCTTTCATAGGTCTTAGTTACCAAATTTCATAGCATTTAATCACATGTTCATGAACATTCTTGTGTGTTGTCTAAGTAACTTTTTTCAAGAATGAACTGATTATGTATTTCGTACCATCCTTGGATGAACAATTGATGTATGAGGACATGTTCAATCCTCTATGGTTATGATTAAAGTATATTGTATTTCTTTATGTAAGGATTCTAGGAAGGAATGAAATTGTTATATGTAGGAAATTCTAAGATGAGAACACTTTGGTTCTCCGAATCTTTGAAGAGTTTTTACAGGAAAATATCCTCTATGAAGAATCCATGTTCATTTAAGTCAGAACGATGGTACCAAGTGAACTTGTAAGGATCAAGTCAACTTCATTGCAGGTCAAAGATCCCTTAAGAAGTCCGTTGCAAGAATCATGGTATGATTCAAGACAAATTAGGTATGTATATGTATGTTTAATATTATAATATCATGTCATATGGTTGCAGGTAACATGGATCAAGCGTGATCAAGAGAAAAAGGATCTCCTCCTCTTAAAGGATGTAGGAAGGCTTAAGTCACATCAAATGAAATCAACATAATATGTCCTCATATGGAATATGAGGTAGTTGACTACAATTAAGGAACTCTGTTTGGAAGCTCCTGGGAATAAAAGGTGTGAGGATGGTAGAGATCGTGAAATATGAAATCAACATCCAAAGAATCAGGAGATTTGACTAGGAAATCTCCCAAAAAGATATGGAGACTCTTATGAAAATCCGAAAATATGAAGACCCTTGACTACAAATATCTTTGGGAGATATGTCAACTTGTACTGACGATGAACCACACTGGTTGGTTCGAAACGCGTCGACAAATGGTTTTTTATGTGATTTTGCCGAAGTTATTCTCTAAACAATATATGCAAGGTGTTTATACCTACAAGAATATTTCACTGGAAAAGGCCATCACCAAAAAGGTATATGTGATTTGTTTTTGGTTTCTGACCTTTTGGGATAAGTCTGGGTATGTGTGCAAGGCCATGGTAAGAAGAGTTGTGAAGGATGTCACGTCTATGTACCTTATGATCTAAAGCAATCATCGTTGAAATATATGTGGAGATAGATGGCCCTATGAAGGAAGCTCCAGATGCAAATCCAAGGAGGATACTTTCCAAAAAAGAAGGAATGACATGATGGAGGAAATGTTTTGATGGTTGTACCCTACACATGAAGAAATTGATGACATCGAGGTCTTGGATCATCAGTCAAGGAGAAGACCTATAAAGTACTAATCATAGAGTCCTTGTTTAAGAGGGAGCTCTGGAAGGTTCCTATGATTAAAGGAACATGAGTAAGTTTCTGAGTAAAGAGAAACTTGGAACTCATCCCTCGTTAAGAGGGAGAGTTAGACACGACATTCTTGTCTTCAGTTTGGAAGAAAGAATGGAGGATTGTCTAATCATCTGGCATCCAACACTATCTGAGGATGTGGTAGGGAATCCAAGATAAGAGTGGGAAAGAGGACCGATATTCTTGAGGGTTGGGAAACCAAGATGATAATAGTCCTAGTAGGGCATACTCGGAGAACACTCAGGTGGGTATGACCCTAAGAAAGACAATGATGATGTGTGTCTATCAGTCATTGGTCTTGCCAACATTGTGCTATGATCTAAGTGAGATATAGAGTTATTAGTCAAGGCCTTGCTATATGAAAACAATGTTGGTTGAAATGATGTTGTAATAGATGGATTGTAAATTTGATATTCTTATGATAATTCTTCTGTGAACTTGAAAATTTGTCCAAGTACCATGTATGTATGAATACCTCCCTAGTTAAGAGGGAGTGTTGAAGAAAGTGTAACTAGGTTCAGCATTAATAATTACACATTCCATTGTAAATGATGTAAATTATATCTAGCAAAATATTTTGTAAATTTGAGTCATGGGTTTCATGCTCAAAATTTGTATGTAGTAGCTCCCATTGAGAGCTCTAGGCTAGGTGATAGGTTTGTGTCATTAAGGTAAATAATTACACTTGTAAAGTAGATAGTTTGTGTCTCCAAGATCAAGCGTAGAACCATATGGAATGTATTCTCCAATTTCAATTACAAATGGCTAGTAAGAGTATCCTCCAAGAGAAGATCAAAATAACATTGTAATTTCGGAAAAAAAATGTATTATATTCATGTCATCTAAATAATTATGTAAAGTTGGCCTAAAGACAAATAATGTTGGCCTAATGAGCAACGTAAAGAAGACTATAAATAAGGGTCTATCCTCCCTCATTTGAATACACTCACAACACATCAATTTGGTCTCTCTCCTATGCGAAGAAGTTTGTCTAAGGGTGCGAAGAAAGGGTCAACACAAGGAGTCACGGGTCAACAAGAAGAATTTTTGTTCTTCCATCTATAACCACAAGAATTTTGTCCACACGTGCAAGGCAAGGGCACCATCCTATGTGCTCTCATCGTCAAGGAAAGAGTTCGATCTTGGGTCCATTTGAAGGGAAGATTTGTTTGAAGAGCATAGACAAGTAGAGAGAAGGTTTAGGAGGGTAGAAGAGCCCTAAACCTCTCACACGTGTGAAGGAACAGGTCACAATTAGGGATTCATTACAGTCCTAGATCATCTTCATGATAAGGGTTGATTTGAGGCCTAAATAGTTCGGTTGTTGGGATAGAATGAAGCTTCAAGAATAGCGAGGCAAGGAGGAGGCTACAAGATCAAGTAGATCACTCACACGTGGGAAGATAGTGACATTTTCAGATCTACTGCAAGGGTTGTTGATCAGTGCACATCAAGGAAACAGATCATCTTGTTTCAAGGCAAGTGTTGAGGACAGTAGCCAGACAAGTGAATCTTAGAGGAAGAAGGAAGGAAGATGGAAGCAAATTCATCCATCTATAGTTGCAGATCTGATCCATGGAACAGCAGGTCAGAGGACAACAGTGGCAGAAGGTTCTAGCCTTGATCTTGGAGACACTTTGGTGAAAGGTTCTTTGTATGGGTCTTGAAAATTTTGTCAAGTGAAGATTTTATAAGAAGAATTACAGTGGGTTTTCCTCTCAGGTTGGAGAGATTTTTCCCTTTGTTGCTTCCTATATCTTGTGTTATTGTTCTTTTTCTTATTATGCATGATAGCTAGTTGATGAAGTTAATAAACATACACATATCAAAAGATCTTGTTTGAATAATGAAAAAAGATAAAAATACTTCACAAGTGGTTATCTAAGATAGATAAATCACTACCATATCAATCCCTTAGATTTTGCAACACCACATGGGGGTGGCAGTGCCTTCGGGGACCCCACCTACGGCAGTGGGATCACAAGATGAATTCATGAGCCACAACCCATCAAAATATTGTGAAGTGTGTGGGGGATATGGACACTCACCATGCGTATGCCCGCTACTGCAGAAATATCCAAATGTCTCGAATAATAACTATTGTGAGTTTTGTGCATCTATGACCCATCATACAAACCAGTGTCGAGCGTTGGATGTGCTAGTTGATCGGCTAGATCGGTCGACATTCAGGGTCAATGAAACTGCTCATAGGGGGCAAGGAGGAGGAGGAGGAACAAGAGGAGTTAGAATAAGGGGAAAGGGGTTTGTGTGATGCTATAATTGTGATCAGGAGGGACATGTCACTCGGGACTGCCCCCTACCAAGAAGACCATGGTGCTCCCAATGCAAGGTCAACGCCCACGCAACTGTGGATTGCCCCGAGCTAATCGCAAGGTGGGAAGAATGGACCATGAAATGGGGAATGAACCTGATAAATGCAAAACCAAGTATTACCGAGATAGCTCTGCTATCCAACTTAAACATAGTCAACTGTGGCGGTAAGAAAACGGGGACTGACCATGGTGGCCCGGACCAGCCAATGGCCATTAGGGTGGCTTCACCAAAGCGTTCATACAACCCTAAACAACATAAGAAATACTACGAGGAGGCGGAAAAAGTGTTCAAAAATTTGAGAAAATCTTAGAAGGATAATATGACTAACCTAACAAAATACACCATTGCTTGTCCGATTGAGGAATGGTTTAGGTTGTTCCTGCGGAATGTCAACAATGATCATATGTTAGCGGATTTGCGCAAAAGTCTAAAAGAATTCCTGACGGAGGAGGAAACTGGAGAAGGGAATGTATCAGTGAAATTACCTAAGAGACACACAAGGATAGTCAGGAGAAATAAGAAGAGAACGGGCAGGGAGTTCAGGATTGATGCGCAGGTCACGGGGTTTCAAATTAAAGATACTATGTTAGATTTGGGTTCTGATGTCAATATCCTACCAAGGAAAACGTGGGAGGCACTGCGAAACCCATAATTGAAGTTCTCACCAGTCAAATTGTGGATGGCCAATCAGTGCTATATACTCCCTGTTAGGAGACTACAGGAAATAGAATTTAATGTGGTAGGGGTGAAGACACATGCAAATTTTGAAGCGATCGATATCATGGGAGATAAAGATCCTTACCCAGCACTGTTAGCTATTGAATGGGAATATGAAAAATACATCGTTATCAACCTAAAGAAGGATTTGATGATATTTGAAGTGGAGGGAGTACGATTCATCCAGCCACTAGACCCGTACTAGGGACCTAGATTCACAGAACCAGTGGACAACATAAACGAGCAAGGAATGCTAGACCAGCTCTATCAGATCATAATAGGAAAGAGGGAAGCTTACCTCAACCCCACAGCAGAAGGATCAGCCAGCTCGAGGAGTATATAGAGCTCGAAAGTTGGCTCTGAGGCGGCATAGGATGCATGGCAGCAGGGTGGATATAAATTTGATACCATACGTTGTGCTACGTTATTCCACATCAATTGGATCAAAACAGAGGTAATGGATTTTCCCACTTTCCATGGCATAGATTCAGTAGACGTATTTCTCAATAAAGCGGATAAAATTGTAAGGGAAAGCCACAAAATATCATTGTTAGACATTTCACTACAAGAAACCTCAGCACGTTGGTGGGGAGTGCACCGCAACAACCTCCAGGGCTAGGGAAAATTCAAGAGGGCCATGAGGGAAAGATTCAAGCATGATGGGAATAGCCCATAAGAGATCGCAAAATACAGGGGCAACTTAGATCCTCGACAACACCTGGAAAAATGCATAGACAAATGGAACAGAGAAAGAGTTCTGAAGGAATTATGGATACACATGTTCATACACATCTTAGGCACAGTCCCTCAAGTGTGGTACATATAGGAAGAGATACGAAGACAAACAAGAGATTAGGATGCCTTGGCAGAACAATTCAGTAGCATATTCTCATTTAAGGATAGTGATAGGTGACTGATCAAGGTGTTGTATGCCATTAAAAGGATCCTCTTCACCTCTAGCCAATTATGGGAAGGATGTATCAAGGAGAGGTTCCTGCAGTACTTGTATGAGTCAAGATACCCAAAATCCATGGCCTGCGAGAAGGTAAACACGGATCTAGAGGAGGATGACCTAGAAGGGTTGAGGCACCTTAAATTTCATGAGACCGAAGGGGAGAGAGATATCCAGGAAGGACCCGTAACATATGCCTTGCACTTGCTCCCAGTAAATTTGAAGAAGAACAACATTGGCATGGAGGATAAGCCTAAGATAGCATCAATAGGGGACTACTGGGATGAGCACACGATAAGGGAAATTTTTTATATTTTATGGGAGTATGAGGACATATTCCCAGCTTAGGTTGCAAATTTAAAAGGAATTAAGGGGTACTTCGTGGAAATGAAGATCGTCTTAAAACCTAATACCAAGCCAATGAAACACAGACCATACATGCTAAACCTAAGAGTAAAGGAGAAGGTCAAGAAGGAAATAGACAAAATGTTGGAAGCAGGACTTATTTTCCCTATGGACGAGGCATAACACGCCATCCTAATAGTGATATAGAATAAGAAAGATGCCACAAATGTAAGGGTTTGCATATAATATCACAACCTTAACAATGCTTGTGTACATGACCCATTCCCCACTCCCTTCAGTGATGAGGTCCTAGACAATGTTGTGGGGAATGAAGCATACTCCTTCATAGATGGATTTTCAAGGTACCATCAAGTCAAAATAGTTGAAGAGGAAAAGAGGAAGACCACTTTCACGACAGAGTGGGGGTCATATTCTTACCATGTGATGTAATTTGGCCTCAAGAATTCACCTATTGTATTCTCCCAGATTGTTATATCCACATTCAGAGATTACATTCACAAATTCTTGGAGGTATATATGGATCACTGGATAGTATATAGCCTGTTGAAGAAGCATGCCATCCTACTTAGGGTAATGTTTGATCGTTGCTGGCAATTACAGATCTTCTTGAACCTGAAGAAGTGTATATTCGCAGTTCCATTCGGCACATTTTTAGGCCACATTGTATGAAAGGAGGGATTTTGTGTGGACCCAGCTAAGGTTGCGGAAATTATAAACATGGACCCTCCAGCCAATGTGAAGCAGTTACGATCGCCATTGGGCCACACAAGGTACTATCAAAAATTCATCTGTAACTACGCTTCAATCACTGCCCCAATGGAAAACCTGCTCAGGAAAGCGGAATCATTCACATGGTCAGAAGACTGTCAAGTTGCATTAAACATACTAAAGGAGAAGCTGGTAAGTTCTCCAGTTTTAGTATACCCTTATTGGAATAAGCAGTTCCACATACATATCGACGCATTTGGAATTGCTCTTAGGGTAGCGTTGGCGCCATCGAGAGAAGGGAACTTGGACCATCCCATCTACTTTTCCAGTAGGAAATAGTCCACTGCAGAGAAAAACTACACCACAACCAAAAGAGAAGCATTAGCCACGGTATATTCCTTACAAAATTTTAGGCACTATTTTTGGGGACCCCATTCAAGTTCCTCACAGATCACTCAATGTTGAAATACCTAATCAACAAGTCGGTATTAGAAGGGAGGATATGCATATGGTTTCTACTATTCCAGGAGTTCACATTCGAGGTAATCATCAAACCCATACAATTGAACGTCGGACCTAATCACCTATCTAGATTGGAATTAGGGGAAAGTGGGTGCTCCCTGTACGATCTATTATTGAATGTCAATTTATTCAGAGTGGAAGCAATACCTAACTACTTAGAGGAGATCATGAGATTCCTGGCCACGGGGAAATGCCCAGAAGAGTACACAGTGACACAAAGAAGATACATGGTCGTGCAACCAGCCGACTATCAGCTTATCATAGGATACCTGTACAAGTTGGGACTAGATCAGGTGTTGCAGTGATGTGTACTCTAGCATGAGTGTCATGAAGTTCTATGGGAATGGCAATCCAAAATCACGAGTGTCCATGTAGGGGGGAAGGAAACCGCAAGGAAAGTTTTGTAGGCGGGCTTGTGGTGGCCAACAATATAAAAGGACGCTAAGGAATTTGACAAAGGATGCGATGTGTGCTAGAGGGTTGGGAAACTGTCGCATTGTGATGAACTCCCGCTACAACCAGTATGTGCTTTAAAAATATTTGAAAAGTGGGCAATTGATTTCATTGATCCAATCAATCCATCAGCATGTCACACCCAGGCAAGGTACATCATCATGGTGACTGAGTATCTCATAAGATGGGCTGGGTGGCACCATTATACAGCGAACACAGCTACAAGATTCATCTTTGAAAATGTCATTTTAAGGTTTGGGTGCCCAAGAAGCCTGACAAGTGACTAATCTAGGTGGATATTGGTGGCCACCCACCTATTCCACCTAGACCCCCTAGTGAGTTTCATTTGTTTCCTTAATTGTAGCACAGTTTACTATTTTGGGCGGTTTTTTAGGTCCTGAACTTCCGGAGCCGTTTTGAGGCCCTAAACGACTTTTTTTTTGGGGAAAAATTATGTAGGTGATTTTTATGGAAATCGCATCAATAGTTGTAATCCTCAAAGATATATTTCCAATGAGGTATCATACGTGTCAAATGGAGATAATATGACCAAGTTACAACCCCAGGAAGTTGTCTACCAAACTAACCCCAACGGGGCCCATAAACTCTTAGTGTTACATCTCCTCAGGTTAGGGTTTTGGTTGTTTAGGTTTTTCTCTTATTGTTCAATAATAAAAGGGCCCTTGAGCCTCATTGTAACTAAGTTTAGAGGCATGTGGCTTCCACATCTCTTCTCAGAGATAAGCTATCATCACCCAAGCTAGTCATATTTCCATTATGTTTGTAAGAACACTTCAGTATTTGATATTAATGAAATGAAATGTTATTTCTGCTACATCTTTGTATTTATGGTTATATATGTAATTTTTTGCATTCTTGTTTAAATCTAGATCAATGGTATCAAAGCAGTCTTCTCTTTCTCTGTTTTTCTTTGCATGTCCCCAACGAGGTCGGGATATAAGGAGTTAGGGCTTGAACTGGTCAAACCTTTGCAAGACCAGCCTCACAAATCCCAACGGCCTCCCATGGAGGATGAAAATAAAGGCGAGGGGGTAGGAGATCCTATCAAAATCTTGCTCGAAGAATCCCTCAAGCGACAAAAGAACGTGATGATGGACAACTTTTCCTAGATCCTTTAGTAGCTACCCAGGGGTGACACATCTACTTCCAGTAGCTAATCTAGAAGCACCACACCCTTTAAGGTACAAGTTAACTTTGACATTCCCATATTTGAGGGTCAGATAGATGCAGATGTTGTAGATAAATGGTTAAATCTACTCGAAGGATATTTTTCTGTTCATGATTTTTCCAGCCGGGAAAAGATCACTTTTGCACTTCTCAAAGTCGCCCCCCACGTCAAGGACTGATGGGAAACCTGTTGCGATCATAAGGATGAAAGTACAGACTCATTGTTTTCAGCCACACCCACTTGGAATTCATTTTGGGATGCCATCAAGGAGAAGTACTACCTTTTTGGAAGATATGAGGATAAATACATAAAGTGGACCATGCTATAGTAGGGAAGGGACCAAGACGTGCTAGATTTTACCAATATTTTTCATACGCTTCGCACAAATTCGGGTATCAAGGATTCTGAGCGGCATTTGGTACTCAAATATTGCAGTTGCCTACATAGGTACATCCAGGACGAGATGGATTTTCTGGACATCTCCTCGTTCAGCATGGCATACCGATACGTTGTCAAGATCAAGTAGAAGTTTAAACAAAAGAAGCAAGACTGGATCTGTGAATTCGAAGCAATGGAAAGTTGCCCCCAAACCACAGAACAAATGACCAAGCCAAGATAGGGTGACACAGGACAACCCGTCAAAGCCGAAAGAGAATAACTCCACCACGAAGTCAAAGAAGGACACAAGAATGTGGTGTGAGTTCCATAAGAGCCCCACTCACAACACAAGTGAGTGTCGGGCCAAGCAATCTTTGGTGGCCGAGTTGAAGGCTTCGAACTCAGATGCATGTTCTGAATTTCAGTCAGAATCCAACAAGAGGAATGACAAAGGGAAGCATATTATTGATGTGGAGCCTAGCGCCACTGTTGCTACTGCCAAGATCCAGAAGGATGAGCCCGAAGATCTAGAGGAAGAGGAACATCTCTTCCACTCACATATGTGGGTGAAGGGTTCACTGCTGCAATTCATTGTCGACAGTGGGAGCCAAAATAACCTCATTTCAGCAGAGGTCGTGAAGCGGTTGGGCCTAACGACTACACCACACCCACAGTCGTACAATATTTGGTGGCTTCACCAAGGACGAGATCTCCGAGTCAGCCAGTAATGTCACCTCTCCTATAGCATCAATCCCTTCACATATGAGGTATTGTGTGATTTTTCTCCTCTTGAGATTTGTGATGTATTATTAGGAAAATCATACTTGTGGAAGCAATATTATGTATTTGAGTCTATACATTGCTCTGTGATTATTTCTTTAGGTAATTCGTTATACAAGATACTAGAGGTAGCCCCGCCTACCGCCACCTCTTTGATCTCTGCTAAGAAATGCAGTAAGATCATCTCTCATACTAGGAAATTAATTTTCTTTCTAGTTTGCTCTCAAAGTAAGGGGAAGATCGTAGCCACATCCATGGCCCTAGGGAATGGTTCCTCCATGCAGTAGGAGCAGGTGGATACAGTCATGAAAGAATACACGGACATATTCTCCTCATCCATAGAGGTATCGTTGCACTGTCATGTCAAGCATTTGTTCGATATGACTCCCTAAGCACCTCTACCCAATGGGCTGATATATTGTCACTCCATTATGGAAAATGCCAAGTACAAGCAGCGACATGATCAACATTGGGTTTCACACAAGTTTCAGGTGGGCGAAAATGTTTAGTTGCATTTGTAGAAAGAATGTCTTACCAAAGACTATCGAAAGCTCAAACCACTCTAATATGGTCCTTACACCATTACCAAAGATGTGGGAGACAATGCTTTGGAGCACAGTATTCCCCCATTCTTTGGATTGCAACCAGTCTTCAATGTGGACCGCCTTCGACCATGCTTCCCACCATTATTGGACACATCAGACATTGCAGAAAATCTCACATCAACAGAAATTTCCGCACCTCATGGAGGCTCTGCACGCAATGGGGACCATTGCTTCCTAAGGGGGTAGGAATGATCCAAGTGGATATTGGTCACCACCCGCTTATTCCAGCTAGACCCCCCAAGTCAGTTTCATTTGTTTCCTTAATTGTAGCACAATTTACTATTTTTGGAAGTTTTTTGGGTCTTGAACTTCCAGAGTTGTTTTGAGACACTGAAGGACGTTTTTTTTGGTAAAATGCCTCCAATGATTTCCATAGAAATCACATTTTTAGTTTTATTCCTCGGAGATATATTTCCAACGAGGTATCATACACGTCAAATGGAGATAATATGACCAAGTTACGACCCTGGGAAGTTGACTGCCCAACTAACCCGAACGGGGCCCATAAACTCTTGGTGCTACATCTCCTCGGGTTAGGGTTTTGGTCGTTTAGGGTTTTCTCTTATTTTTCAATAATAAAAATTCCCTTAAGCCTAATTATAACTCAGTTCAAAGGCATGTAGCCGCCATATCTCTTTTCAGAGATAAGCTATCATTGCCTGAGCTAGACTTATTTCCATTATGTTTGTAAGCACACTTCAATATTTGATATTAATGAAATGGTGTTATTTCTGTTGCATCTCTATATTTATGGTTATATCTGTAATTTGTTGTGTTCATGTTTAAATCCAGATCAGTGACCAAGGAACTCATTTCATTAATGAAACGATCTCCTCTCCATTGGAGAAGTTCCTGATTCAACACCACAAGAGTATCCCATATCATCCACATGCTAATGGAATAGTATAGGCATTTAACAAGATACTGGAGAAGGGATTAACCAAGGTATGCTCAAAAAATCGGGATGATTGGGACAAAAGAGTGTCAGCCACGCTATGGGCATATTGCACAATAGTTAAGAGATTACACAAGAAGACGCCATTCCAGTTGGTATATGGTCGAGAAGTCGTTTTGCTTTCAGAGTTCGTGATCCCTAACATATTTATCACCCAGGCCACAAGGATGAAAGAAGATGAGTCACTATAGAAGTGACTAGAAGAACTGCCAGAACTAGATGAGGTCAGTTTCTTAGCATATTTTCACCAATCAATCAAGCAAAGAAGACAAAAAGCATGGCACGATATACACATCAAAAAGAAATCCTTTACGGTCGGAGGTAAGGTTTTCTTATATGACAACATGTTTCAAAAAATTTCGGGCAAGCTACAAATGCACTAGCTAGGTTCATTCGTAGTTGCGGAGATCACAGTCTGGAGCGGTGAAGCTCACGCAACTAGATGGAATACTGCTACCAGGATGGGTGAATGGCGCATGCCTTAAACCCTTCCACAGACCAAGCATTCATATTCAGCAGTGATGAAGTCTCTGGAAAGAGACTATAGGTAGATTTAGGAGAGTAAGTAGGAGTCAGTCAGTCAATTCATTAGTTAATTTATTTCCAATAAAATAAACCTCGAGTGTCAATTTCAGTTGCGGCTTCAATGTCACCACACCACAACTGATTATGGTTGGGGGGGAGGTCAATGACACGTACAAAATGTCTTTTCTATAATAATCGGGCAATAATACCACTGTCGGTCCAAATTTTCCATAGGATCTTTCCCATTATAGAAAAAATTAACTCTTAAGCATCTACCATTACACTAACATTATTACCCATCTACTCCACCTTGTATTTTCACAAAATACGTCAATCAAGTCAGGGAAATATCGACCGATAGTGGGCTAACATGTTCGAGTCTGCTTAGGGAAATTTTTTGTACTAATTAGTTAACAAGTCTAGTCAAAAACATTGTGTCAAAGTTGGTCTACTTAATCTACATGGAGATGTCGAAGTTCTTAGAGTTTCAAGTTCAGGTGGTAGAATCATTTGAGTCACAGTCTGAACCTCAGTGTTGTCGCCCAAGCATTTGTCATCGGCCTCCAGTTATTACAGTCTATCAGCAGTGACACAAGATGAAAAATCCGATAATTTCAGTTCCTGAAGATGGGGTGGATACATGAATTATGGTCACAGAACTGTTGTATGGAAAATATGACAAGGCCACACTGGTAGATAACAACCTTCGTATTGCTTCCAATTCTCAACACTGAACCGAGATGTATACACAGAGATAATTACAAAGGAATATTAGACAAAGGCAACCAGAGCCAAGATGGATTTCAGGGGAATTCAGTGATCAACGCTGATAAACTTGAGAATCTTGCCCGTGTTCAGCACAACTTTGGCCATGATGCAATGCACGAAACTATTAATCAGTAGGATGCACGGGGGGTCACTTTGGCTGGACAAAGAATACCCAATTCATGTAGATGGCATTCATCAACTTATGGGGTTATCGGCCACAGGAAATGTAGTCTCAACAGCATTTCAAACCACTTCAAAGTGAGCGAAGAAGGAGGGAGACAATGAATACAATAGCAAATTCGACACCAAGTGAGGTGGGAAGAGAGAAAAGATCGACTTAATCAATAAATACCACATTAAATTGTCTTATTATATCATCACTGGGAAGGTGATGTAGCACTTTTCAAGAAATGAATGTACACTAGACACCATTTCAGTTGTGGAGCACTATGCAGAAGGGGAAATGCTAAATTGGTCTACGTTCCTGTTGAATGAATTGTTTGAGGCATGCGAGGATGTGTACAAATGAGAACTAATTTTATTTCTGGCTACCTAATCATGACCCTAGCAATGTGGAAGTGGTGCCCTCCACCAGGAAGGGACTTGGCGCAGATCTCTAAAGACCAGACTTATGCTCTCTGATACATGCCATGGAAAACGTCAGGGGACCCAAGTAGCAAAGAGATCAATGAAGCGGCCTTCAACGAGTGGTATGGTAAAATGATAGGGATCATAAGGGTCACTGAAAGGATTCCTAGGGCACTGCTCGATGAATACTCAGAGGTGATTTGGTTCGAGGTAATGCACAGAAACACTTTCCTCATGCCACATTGTGTCCATCCAGTCGCATTCCAAATGCAGGCATAGAAGTTTGCATTAACAGCTAAAGCATTCCACACAGAAGTAGAGTCATGGTTAGGAGTTGCCTGCGATATAAAAGAAGGCAGATAAAAATATTTGTTTGGAGTAATGGTAGTACAACCACTAATAGGAGATGCAGCCTTGGACACCAGGAAGCATTCGACAGAGTAGGAATTGCACCCAATGGTCACCCAAATGAAGAAAAGGATGAGTTCCATTAAGAAGACCATTGCGGTCTTAATTGGTTCATCAGGTGAGGCCTCTGGTTCCATTTAGTTGCAAGGCTTTTCAAAGCATAATCTCTTAATCACTACACCCCTAGTTCTACCTATCCCAACTGTAGGGTCTCATTCGCAAGCCAAGCCAAAAATTCCCAAGCCTAGGCAGTCAAAAAGCACCAAGTCCCCCATTGCAAAGAAACAAAAATCCATTCCCATCGTGAATGTAGTTGACCTCACTGATGAGAGACCCCAGACGGCCACAGACTCCCTAATTTTCTAAGAAACTCCACCATCTACGTCCACAATCTCACCTTGCTCACAGGATCCATCACTGCATACGGCCTCAACCTCCACAACACTGTCAGACCCCATCCCCTTTGACACCTGAATAGGCACTAAGATATGGAGGTCGACTCAGTTAATTAGTCAACCACGACTCTCCCCGGGGGAGAAAGCAACACCACGTCAATGATATCACTATTGTCAGGCGAAGTGCGTACCACCTCTCACCCACTGGTTACAGTAATTGAACCATTTGGTGCCCCATTGTCTTTAAATTCTCCTGTTGTTCCCAACCCACTTATTATTCCTCCAACACCTCAGTTTGTAGAACCCTCGTAGCAGCCACCCCAAGGCCACTCTGATAATTTTGTTGCTAGTTGTCAACCGTTGCAAAGTAGATTCTCTTACCCCTCCACCATGCAACCAGAAAATCTTCAGAATTGGTCCTTTGTATAGATTTTTTGGATTCATTCAGTAGGCAACACAGCAAATCACCGCTCTCATAGCAAACCCACATGAGCAGCAAAAGTAGAAAACCATCGCTCCCACAGCCAAGAGAGATCATCTCCGTTGGATAAATCAACAACTGCATACACAAGTTGACCAAGTAACATCATTGTTTCAATCACTTTGGCCCACCATTGTTGAGGTAGTTATTGAAGCCCTAGAAGACTTTTCTGTGTGCACCCTGGACGAATTTTGCAGCCATATTCAAGCAGCCTACACGAGGATGATCTCGACCAACAGGGAACTGAAACAAAGCCTTGATGCGATGAGAACAGCTCTACCCTATCTGTCCACTAGCTAAATTTCTGAGATCGAACAAAATATCACTACCGTGGCCACCCTGAAAGCCTATATTGTTCATGCTCTGGCTAAGGGATACATTCTAATGGATCAAGTTCATGACTGGTCAGGTAGCCTGGCCATGAAAAATCAACCGGTATACCCAATTCAACAGCAA